>OX578145.1:125921424-126096424 GCA_951213105.1 Amaurobius ferox
TAATACTTTCCCATTTTCACTTGGTATAGATATGCAATCTTTTCTTCCTGGACACATACTATTGTTATAATAAAAACTAGTAACTTTTTTATAGTATCGAATTTAATTTAACAACACTTATATCTCACTAGGCGTTGATAACATCCCTTCTGTTTCTTTTAATTTTCTTGTTTTTTTTACTAAATTCTCTGTAATAATATACCATGTCTTTGTTTGTTGGACTATCCTTGAATCTTGGACTAATTTTAAAATTTGCACGTTTTCTTTAAATGATGCATCTAAAGAAAACTTATTCAATAATTTTCCATCATAAACGTGCAATTTGGGCAAATAATGTCTTCAATTTTGTGGCTTATTAATACTTTCAATACCTAAGGCTGTAGCAGTAGCAACATGGCTACTTAATTTCTTAACTTGCATATAACTTAAGTATCCTCTTAGAGCTAAATCTATTGATCTTTATTAGTGATAAATCCAAAAGTTAACAGCTTTTATTCAATTGTTCCATTACTATTGTGACTTCACTATAATCTGCATCATTAGTCATTTCCATGTCAGCAGTAGAAACCTCTGACTCACTAATTGATGAATGCGAAGAAGAATAACAAGACATGTGGAGTTTTTTTCCCTGGAATGAGTAATTCTTGATTTATCACTGACAGTCTGAGAGAAATTGGTTTTAGGAACTTAGCTCTGATTTTGGTGGTTTATTAAACAGATCACAAGTTTTCTGTCTTAAACTGTATCATTTCAGATATTCATCCTTGTGAACCTTGCATATACTACCACTCAGGACACAAGTACAGGAATAAACAGGAAGGCTTAATTACACATTGATTTTCTTGCATGCAAAACATTCAATTTTTATAGCATAAGACAAGAACTAATCATGGAACATAAATAAAAGAAATAATCATAGAAGCACAATTCACTGATTTATTTGTTGAACATATTCAGCTCTAAACACTTGAGCAAAAATGAGCTCTGAAAGGAATAAGTCATCCAGAAATGTAATATCGTATTGTACTTCAATTCAACCTAAGAGAAAACAGATGATACAGTACGAGTAATCATTTCAGGAACTCTGACAGCTAGTATATGTTAATTGCTATTACTTATATAGCAGAACTGTCCTGCGAGTATTAGAGTTGAAAATTCTGAGGCTATAGGCAGCTGATGTCTTATGTACACAAAGACCAGAACAGGTGTTTTTAAATGTTCCAGAAACAATATTGGTGCTGTAGGATAATTTTCTTCTCCAATAGCTTGTTTGTTTATGTTTAGGTACTTGTTTCAACTGGATAGGGATATTGCGTAGTGTTTTCTTTGGAGTTGGCAGAAGGCTAAAGATATGTTTTGGTGATCAACATGCTGTAGTTCTGTTTATTTTTATTTATTTATTTATTTATTTTTTGCTTCAGCATTAAGTGATAGTTGTCATTTATAATCAATATTCCAAAGATTATTGTACTGCCTCTAAGGTGAAATTGGTTTAGAAGCCAGTGGCCACTAGGAAAAAATGTGTACTTTCAGCTCTACTGAATATAGAAAATACCTTCTTATAATTTGAAATAAGAAAATAAAGTACAAGAGAGATAACTATATGGTTTTAGGAAGATTTTTATTAGAATTTTTCAGCACTCCAGAAATTTTACACTAATTTCCTATACATGTAACAGTATGTTTTTAGTCATTAAATTAAATATTACCATCCTTTTTTTTATTACCATTTTTTTTTTTACTTAAAGCACACGTATTAGTTAGTGTGTAAAAAATGCCTATGTTTTATTTTTGCTCATTATTTGTTTTTAAAATATATATATTTTTAAATGATTAAAACATTGCATGTCAAATGTTAACTAAATGTATATATGTTTTAAAACTATTTTTCTCTGTAATAAGAAATATTACCGTTCTAATTTTTTTTTTACTTAAAGCCTACATATTAGTTGTTATTTGTACCAAGTTTCAGAAAAAAATATTAGGGGCCATTTTTTTTTTTATAGCCCATTAAAGTTGCCCATCAATCCGAAGGTGAGTTTTGCAATTTTCATGTAATAACAATATTAAAATATATCTTTTTAATTGTTTTAATATAGCACTTATATTCCTTATATAAATAGTGTTAAATTGGTACCAGAATTATTTCATTTGAGCCATTAGTTCTCGCGCTATTACATTTTTGAACATTAGTGCAAAATCCAAGATGGCCACCATTTGGCAAAAATGACCATTTTTCAAATGCCTGTATCTGGATCGTTATTGGGATATATACATTACAAATTCAGATTTATATACATTACAAATTCAGATTTGGGGGTTTTATTACCATGTATATCCATGGTAAAAATTAAAAAAAAATCTGTGAGTATAGAGCAACACTCATCGGGTGTCCCCATATGGAATGACCCTATTTCTTTTTCTGTGAAATCAATAATTTCTATTTTTTTTTCAATGTCAATCGTTTCCACTTACACAACATTATGAAAATGGCTAAGACTTAAACTCACATTGACAGGGAACGCTTTACTTTACTGAATTCTACATGTTCTCACTATGCATGCGATAAGCACTTTGTCATATGATATATACATTCCATGCCAAGAAATGAGCTGCTTCAACCTCAAGAACAAGGGGAAAGAAGAAACCCCAACCCCCTTTTAACAAACTAGATGATAAAATACCACTGGGAATAATCTAGTTTCATTTTTGTACAGAAATGATGACTGGTATTTCCGTCACCTATTCTTTTTTTGTTCAATTGCTACAAAGTCATAATTGTATTTTTCTGATTTCTAAGAAATAAAGATACACAACTCATGAAAGATTATTTTTATGACTAAAATTTGGACTTGTAATAAGAAATAAATGCACTTGTTAAAGGAATCTACTAAAATACGCAAACCATGTATATCTACGAGGTTCATTTTAAACAATCTTAAATGTCAGAACATACTAAAATTCTGACAAATGTGTTGGTCAGTCTGCTAATAGGATTGAAATACACTAGCGTCCTATTTCAAGGGACTGGGGAATTCAGAAGTTATCTAAGATCTCAGGCAAAACCTGATCCTGAAATCGCTGGATTAGAAATACCAAAATGCCAGGATTTAAGATTTAACTAATTTATTGTAATTTAGGAAATAGTACTTTCCTAGTTCTGCAGTTATGTTTAAATTGTTACAGTGAGTAATGTCACCAATTTAAATTGTTTAATTTTTAACCTTAACGGACCAGTCCGTCCTGAGACCCTCAAAAGAATGTACTAATATTTTGGGAATAACCCAAGAATTGGAGTAGTTAGAAGGTCCAAATTTGGTATTGGTATTATCTTTCATACCAATCACTTAGATACAATAAAATGTATCTAAGTTACATACATTTTAATAATAAACACATTTAAGTTTCATGCAAGTAATAAAAATAGATACTTTAAAAAACTATGTTTTTTGCTTTTACTTGTTACTAATGGAGATTTTAGACTGTTATTATTTGATTTCTTAATGCATTTGTACCATATTATGACTCACCATTTAAATATTTCTTTATTTTCAGAAATCAAGAAGAAGAATCCATGGTTTGATTTCATCGATGATTCATTTTGTTATGGACCAACAACATTTATGCATTTGAAGATTAATAACAGTCTACATAATGTTGTAATTAATTTTTTAAAGTTTGGTATATTCAAAGCATTTATTTGCTACAATTTTTTAAACATACAGAAACAAAGATACAATCTCTTAAGTGAGCTATGCACTTTTGCTACTTCATCTTGTATACAATTTATTTATAAGTTATTTTATAGGTGATTCTTGACTGCGAGTTGAAGCTGTTGCATTTGTGGATTAAAAAAAAAAGGTTTTGCTACTTCTCTTTCCCTACTTATTACTACTGTATATGAAAGCATGATTACTTTCATCTTTATATGCTAGATTCAAATGCTGTATTTTAATTTCACTGCTTTTTAGTAGGAAACATTATAGCTACAGTAAAACCCTTATTTTATATTATAGACCAAATGCAATCAGGTTGTCCAATAAAAAATCATGCATTACAGGCCTTGCTCTGGGATTTTTTTCTTTAACCACACAGCCATTTTTATTTTTTAATAGCGACTTTTAAAAATTTATAGCCACAGATTTTATTTTTATACTTTTTGCAATATCTATTCTCTTGCTATATCTTTCTTTGTAAAGAGCTGATACTTTCCCTGCAATGATTTAAAAAAAAAAATAATGAATTTCTGAAATTATTTTAACACTATATTAATCTGTTTTGCGTAATTAATGAGATATTAAAAAAGTACTTGTAAAGTAATTAATAAAATAAAATAAGTGTAAAAGAAGTAATTAATGAATATTAAAAAAATAGCCTTGTATGAGATGTAAAAAAAACAATTTTTTTTTTAGTGACCAAGTTTTGCCACTTGCAGTAAAAGTGTAGCCATTGCAATTTTTTTTATCACAAATGTCAAATTTGGCAACCGACAGCACAAGGCCTGTATGATAAGGTAATTTAGTACTTATACATTATGAATTGTTTTACACAAGTATAAAAATTGGCCTTCATCTTGCACAAGAACTTTCTCTATTGTAATACCCTGAGCTACAATAGCAATGCACATAATGTAGCTGCACAGAAACCGATATTTTATATTTAGACAGCCCACTAAGAGTACTGAATTGCTAAAGGGTACCATTTTTAGTGCAATATATGGTGCCATCTAAATGTAAATATAAATATTTCTAATTAAAAGTGGTCTCTAGTTATTTCTAGTAAGTTGTTAAATTAAAATTTTTGCCACACCATCATATATCTTTCCCAGCCATCCAAATGGTTGCTCAAGTCTTCGGATGAGTCGGACGGTCTGGGTCTTCAACACCATCATATGTGGATAATAAGTGGTGCGTCTGGTATCGACAGGAAGTTTCTATTTATTTTTCCTTTTTTTCAAAATTCTGTGCTGCACAGCCTTTCAGAACTTGGTTATTATACATTAGTGTGTTTTCAGTTACTAAAAGAAAATTTTCTGCATTATACAGATATATACTGTATTAAAACTTAAGAGTTTAATTTCATGCAGGTAATCTATCAAATTTGGTTTTAGACAAACAGGGTATTACTGTCATTTAAAAAAAATAAATAAATAAAAAACATAAATAAAAAATGGAATGCAAAGGTTGAACTAGGGCTGTGGAGTTGAAGTTGGTAGTAATTTTGGGTGGAAGCAGAGTCCGTAGAAATGTACAAACTCTGACTTCAAAATAAAATTTAAAAATAATATTATTGTAGAATGTTTAATTTTTTAAATAGTTATTAGGCAATAAATAAAAAAAAATATTTACAAATAAAAGCACAATTATTAATATGAAATTTAATTTTTTTTTATAAAATAAGGATTAATACAGAAACATATGTCTGTTTCATTGTTCATACTACTGTATGGAACTCTAATCATGTATTTAATTTTAACATCTGTTTAGCATAAAACCCTAACATTTAATTTACCAATGATGCAGAATGCAGCCGGTATTGCACAAAATTTGTTAATTTTAGCAATTTTTACAATGCGATTAAAGTAAATGTTGACAGAATTTTTATAATATTTTAGGACAATGATTGTGATATGTAAGTTCAGTAGGTAGATAGACATTTTCCTAGTATACTAGAGAATTTCACAAATGAATTGTAAGATTCCATAAAAACTACATATTAATATCATTGCCATATATTAGTTGGTATTTGAGTTGGTGTTGGGGTTGAAGGTTTGGTGTACCAATTTCACAACCATGGACTGAACAATGTTAGAATTAAAAATATTCTAATTTATGTATTTTGTTTAAAATCTTCAGGATGAAATGAAGCATTACATGCTTAGTTTGCTGTAAAGGAATTTTCTTGTAGCATTTTAATTTTATGCATTACTTGAGGTTTGCCCTCAATATAATCTTCTTATTCTCACATTTATATTGAGAAATTTGAAGAAAATATATGTTTTTATTTTTTCATTACTTTATTGGATCTATTAAGTATGTTATAAATTATGTTATGTGTTATCAAACTAGTCATTAATTAAATAAGTTTTTAAAATAACATAATTTATTTCAGTAAAAAAATAGTAAAATTTTCTTTCTGAATGAGTCTTGCATGTTGTATATATACTGTTTACAATTATTATATTAGCAAAAATGAAATCTAATTAATCTGTTAGCTTTAAATACAATATCATTTACACAAATCTAACATTACTTAATATAATTTTTGTATATTCTTTTCTGGTGCTATTTTAATTTATGGAACTAACTTTATCTGAAAAATCTGATTCCGGAAATCTTTATTTTTTATTTTAAAATGTTCAAATGTATTTTGAATTCTTCTAATTTAGCGGTTGAATGTATTTAGTTGAATCACTTTTAAGTAGAGATGAACCAATACTACCTGTGAATTTTCGAATGCCGGAAAGTATTTGAAATTTGAGATCTTGAATATAACTTCACTAGAAGAAACTTGAATACATCAGATATCATGCAATAATTAACAGCAGGTTCTGGAATAAAAAGTCAGAATACTTCAGAAGGAGCAATTTAAAAGTTTGCTTCCAAATGTTGTAGCATTGCCAAAAAAAATTCTTGGTGAGGATTTCGTTAAACAAATATTTTGTTTTTTATTTCTCCATATATCATTTCTCTGAAATTCAATGGGTTGGTTGGGTTTCTGGGGGGAAGGGGGATGACGATCCCCCTTTGGCGACACCGCTGACCAAATGAAAACATTTTCGACTACTGAAAAAGAACAGTCTATCTTCGCTTGAAGGAATTATTTTGAAATATTTAATCATGCAACCATCAACCAATTTTTGAGAGTATCTCTTGAGTACCGCTGTTTTAATTTGTGACAAATAAAGAAACAGACTAACTAAATCCCTGTTCAAATACTTTTTTTTCTTAAATAAAAATTGCAGTATGTGAGAAACATTTATCATTATTTACTTATCATAATCATGAGTACCTTAAGTAAAAAAACTAATATAAAATAATTAAAATTTAAAATAAAAAGTTTCATTTCTAAATTACTGAGGTTTTATACACTTTTCCTTTTTTAATTTTACTTTAATTATGTATTTACTAATTAATAATGTTTAATAAATGTAAATATTATTTATTTATAATTTGAAAAACTATTCAGGGTACATGAATATTTGAGGTATTCCAGTATTCGAGATCTGGTTAATATTAGAATTTGAAAAAAGTGCTCTTCGCACATCTCTACTTTTAAATATACTACAGACTTGTAATATTTTGAATGTCATCAATTGCCTGCATACACTTACATCATTGCATTTAAGTTACTTTTTTATTTCATTTAAAAATATATTTGGGGCATTTTGTAGCATTTATATTTTTCATTTTCATAGCTTTGAGCATAGGATATTTGATGTTTTTAGATTTTGAAAATTTTTTTGTAAACCTACGTATGGACTTTATATAATTAATAATTTTTGTATAATGCACACTATTCAATTTGTGTTCGAAATCATACATTGCCAAAATATACTAGGTTGCTCCTCGTGACCCAAAATTGAAGCGAAGCAGAGTATCTAACTACATACTTAATGACTGAGATATTTATTTCATGAAAGTAGCAAAAAACTCAACATATTAAATCCAAAATATTAAATTAATGTACAAAACAGTTTAGTAGTTTTTCTTATTTGTTATACCAAACAAATAAGAAATTCTGTTTGGAGAGTGAATTGTTTGAAATTGATTTTTCTCCATAGACCTAATTAATATTATTTAACTTTTGACCTTAGATATCTCAGTACATAGATAAAAATTTAAAATTCATGCTCCGTCATGACCTAAAATATGATTAGTTCAAGTTGTGTACAAAATGTCATTTGAATTGGTTGAATTTTATTATTTCAATGAAACTTTTATACACAATTAGATTTAAGTCAGTGTTAAGGAATCTGTGCTTTGCTTCAGTAATAGACTTTTGTGATATTAAGAAATCAGTATTTATTTTATCTTGAAATATAAACTAAAATTATAGTAAAGTAAGATTTCATTTATTTCAATTCTTGTCATCACAAATACAAATTTTGTGGAATTGAAAAATGGTTGTAATTTGCCAAATTTGCATGAATTTCAAATTTTGCAATACTTAATATTACAAAATCTCATTTGCTATTGCTGCTAAAAGTATTAATTCTTTCGAATAAAAAATTGAAAAAGTATTGGAAGATATGAATCATGTCAAAGTTATCCATAAAAATAATTTTCATGAGAATTTATTTTTATCTTCCATAACACTCAGAAATTAAAAAGTTAGTTGAAATATTGAGAAATTTGCTTCATTTAAAAATCTAAAACACAAGTTCTTCATTTTGGAGTAAATATGGAAACTTGGCTGCAACTTGGCCACTTTTCCATAATGGTGAAAGGGAAGGAATTATAGTGTCAGATTAGAAGTTATGAAAGAGAGAGAGAGAGAAACCAGTACATATTTATGAAAAGTAGTGCAAGTTCACCACCTTGCACATCACTGCCAGCACCTATGGTTTTTATTACATCGCAATTGTTTACAATGTGTATTACATTGTCTTTTATGTTATTGCAATAAATACTTGAGAATATTTGCAAACATCATTTTTCAGCAATGGAACTATTGTAAGTGTCTAAAAGCTAAATAAGATTTTCCAGTTCAGTATCAATGTTGACTCATTTATATTTTTGTAAGTGACATACCGTATACTTTGCATAAATAATATGCTGTCAGTAACTGTAGGTGACATATTATTTACTTTACATAAATAATACACTCTCTTCAAGTGTAAGTGGAATTTATTTAGTATGTTATTTGTGTATTACAAATATTTAAATATTCTTTAAGCTATTCTGAGAAAATTGTACAACATATCATGAGTAACTACTGGTTCAAATTATAAATGGAACTACTGCATGAAGCAAAGGAAAAGGGACAAATTTATTTGCTTAATATTTTAAGAAAATAAAAGTAAATAAAACTAAAAGTTAGGATAATGCTTCCATTGCAGATAACAGCATCTATGGACCAGTTTCACATATAATATGCACAATAAGGCCACACGCTTAACAATAAGTACACCTTCATGTATTATTGGACAAATTTTAGAAGAAGCACTTTTTTTCTGATGATGATGGTGATGATTATTATTATTTGATGTTTTTATGTAAAAAAGACCAAGCAATTTAATTTTTTATATAAAATATTTAAATAAAATATGTATTTTTCCCCTTTTAATGTTTTATTGAAGCAAAATTTTTGTGAGTAATGTCATGCTAATATGCATTTTGTAATTGTTTTTAGCAGAGAAGTGCAGTAGTTTCAACTAACGTGCACATTCAACTTGTTATCTATGTGTTAGAACCTAACCAGATGTAAATATATGATTGCCAATAGTTTAAAGTAAATTTATAAAATATGAGAAGACAGTTTTGTTATATGTTTGGAGTTGTCAGCAAAATGGGAAAAATAAATTTGTTTCCTTTCCATTGCATTTTTTGTATATTTACTAATTTGTTAGAAATACCTGACCATCCTAAAAGATTTCATGTGGTCACAGTATTTATTTCAATTTTTATCTTTATCGCAGTTTCAATATCTTTAAAAAAGTTATGTTCTAATAATTCTTTATTTACAAGATATAAGTGTGTGATACTAAAATAATTATTGCTATATGTTATATTGCAATTTGGGTATTTTACCCATTTATAAGTCACATCAAATATTCTTCCCAAAGATAATATCATGTTTTATATATATATAGAATTATATTTATGTATATTGTATGGATATAATACTTTAGAAATTGTATAGAAATTTATTATTTAATTTCAAATTATATATCTATTGAATCACATTGTATGAATTATTTTGTATTTGCTTTGTATGTTTTATTTTTTAGTAGCAATCCATTTTATACTTTATATTCTACACAATTTGTTATGTTTAAATGAAATCAAAAAAAGAGTTTCTGGCATTCCTCTATATTTTTGCTATTTCATAAGGATATTTTCTGATGTTTTATTTTTCATTCTAAGGTGTGATTCTTTGTCTTGATCTTTTTATCAATAAGACTGGAGAATAACAGAGTATTGTAGTTTTCAAATTAATTAAAATCTTTCTATTTGTGAAATGTACAGGCATATTTTTTAAGGGAGAACATACATTCTTGTACCATATAACCTTTGAAGTCTGACTATAACAAAGCCTTGGCCTTTTGTTTTCAAAAGATACATTTGGTAAATTTTACGGCAATTCTGAGATACATCTTGCAGCATGTGCATGTATAGTAAGAATTTTGAGAGAAAAATAGTTTGATAACTAAATGTGTAAAACAAAGTATTTTGAGAACCACTGGCCTTTGCGGTGATTGAATTTAGTAAATTCTGAAGTTTGGAATATTTGGTAAAATTTTATATAGAGATGTATACATTTTTCATTGAGAGGTACAAGACTTTTGTGCATGTCAAAAGACCCCAAAAAATGGGCAAGTTCTAGCTCTCAAAATTTGTACAATATTGCAAAATTATTTTTTTCTTTGTGTAAAATACATTGCTTTGATTACATTTTGTGAAAAAGTTAAAGTTTTCATTTATCATATACTTCAGGAAATTGTCATTTATGCTTCCAATATTTGTGGTTTCTATCCGCCTATCTTTAAGTTCAATCAGTTTATCTTTCAATGCACAAATGGTTGAAATATTGGAAGTCTAGAATTCTTAGTAAGAGTATGCAAGCATATAAAGAAACCAATTTAAGAAACTTGATTCAAAGTTTGGATAATTGTTTACTCACATAAAAGCAAGTCTTATATAAGACAGAATGCAAATTTTATAATACAATTTTTTGGTGTTCTGAAATGTTCGAACCTGTAAAATAATTCAAAATTGAAAAATCAATTTCTTTTTTTAATTTAAAGGTTCTTTGCCTTAAGTATTTCACAAATATATATACTTCAGATATTCATTAATGGACATACTTTTATAATTAGACATTTTAAATTTATTTAATAATCAAAATTTCTATAAAACAAGGAAAATTATCCCCCCTCCCAAGCAGATGAAGTTATTATTGGCCTTTTATATCCTCTTGTTTACTTTTATTGAGTGAAAAAGCAATTACAATATATTTCTGGGAAGTATGACTCCTTTAGTTAAGAACCCATATTGTATATTATCAGTGACAATATACAAGAAATGTATGTTAATGATCTTGCAAGAGATTAACAAGTAGTAATAAAAGAAAAAAACTTTAACTGAGACAATGTCTAAAAATAATGTAGAAATATATTCGTTATTTCTGAAAACGGAATTTGATCACAGAGAGCATGAGTATGAGTTGAAATTTTAAGTTTTGATAAAGCCAATGGGTAGTAGTAAAGGACCTTATCAGATGTTTTTTAAATATACAGTGAAACCTCTTTTAATTACCATCCTTATTAAGCGACCACGTTTTGGCAGAATGGGCCGATTATAAATTCAATAGACATTTTAATTCGTCCCTTATTAACACTACTCATATTAGGTTTGACTTTTTCCCTACTGTAAAGTCTTAGCCATTTTATATTTTTTGGACAACAATTTTAATACAAATAATTTAAAATTAGCTGCATATTTTTTAAATAGGGAAGATTTAATTTTTAAGTAAATAACTGTATAAATTATAAATATAAGTATAAATTATAAATATTTAATGCAGTTCATGTTCAAATAGGATATGTAGAAATTTATCTAGGAAGCTTTAAAGCCATGTTCGAGTTGTACTTTACCGGCTTTGTTCAGTAAAAAAAGTATAACACCCTGAATTCAGCTTTAGCATCCACCAGAAAGCTTCAAATGATCGCACTTTCCTTTTAAGATGAGCATTGTTAGTGAGAAAAGTGTTTGGAAATTAAAAAATGTTATTTTTATTTGGTGTCATATTTGGAATTTGAAATTCTACTGTGGATAAGAAATTTTTTTTTCTTTTGCAATGTTAAAAGTGTTTTTACACCACTTTATAATTATTCCGTAAATGGCTTATACTTGGGTCATTCAGCCATTCCATCTGTTAATGTCTTAAAGTATATCTGATGTGCAAAAGTGATAACTATCCAAAAACAACAACCCAATGTATTGTAAAAGACAATCAGAATTTAATAAAATCTTACTATTGTTCAGAGTCTGATAATATCAAAATGCTAATTTCTGTTCTGAAACAAAATTTTGAGAAAGATTCTAAAGCAAGAACTTTATTTTAATAACTCAAGTCAGCGTAATGCTTCAAATTTGTTTGATTGACTGTTCTGTTGCTACCTGCTAAAATAAACTTTTAATGTGACTGAATTGAATGATTTGTATCAAAAATGATTTTGTTTTTGCATTGCTAAATATATTGTTGTTTGGTTAAAAGTAAAGTATTTTTGTTTAAATATTCAGATGTGCATGCTATAAATTCCATTACCAAGCTATGGATATTTGTAATGACTAGTGGCCATTAAAACATAGGTGTTAAACAGTGGGCATTCTCATAATTGACAATATGCATAAGACTTCGGTAACATGAGATTGCCAAATTATTATTACCTTATGATAAGGTAGAAAGAATCTAAAATTGTTTTTGATTTAATATCACTTTAAAGTTGGCGAATATTCTATTTATCATTTATTATTTAATCTTTTGAAAGATTTACCAATGTATTGTTTAAGTAAGCTTGTAAGTTTAAAGTTTTCCCACTCTTAACTTTCATTCTCGTGTTCTGTGTTGAATTTCTTACTTTTGGTTGTATACACTTGTTTGAATTGCAATAGAGGTCAGTTAGAATGTTCTTAAAGTAGATATTTTACAATAGATTTAAAAAGCAATTTTTCATGTTCTAAGTAAAGTGAGAAATTTTTACGAGCCTGTAATTTATGCTTATTATAAATGTTTGGATCTTTAGATTATTTTAAATAGTTATTTGCAATAATATCACTTTAAATGCAATATTTTTATCCAATTTTGTAACTTATAGCTAATTAATTAAAACTTAAGGCAGATGTATGATATGTTTGTTTACCGAAGATTCTTTGAATGTGTATCGTGCAGTACAATTGACACTATCCGTATTTGTTATTGTTCTCTTATTACTTAAAGAAGATAATATTAAAACTGAAGGTTTTCATATTTTATGTCATGAAAAATGAAAATATCACAAAAAAATTATATTATAACAGCTAAATACTAAATAATAAGGTATAGTTATTTATGATTTTTTTTTTTCAAAATTAATAAAATTTTGGATGAAAATATAGAAGTGTGCATACATTGAAACTCCTTCGGTGCAGTATTGTCACATGTTATTGTTTACATCTTTATTATCTATAACTCTTGTCTTTGACAGCATATGTAAATTGTCCATTGGGTAGTTACAGTCATGTTAACAGTTAAAGCAGAGAGATATTTAACATTATACATATTGGAAAAATTTTCTTTGTCCAAAATAACTAGTCTTGGAAACAAGTGGTTGCTGAATATAGGGGGTCTTTTAGACAAGTGCCACTGTATACATTTGTATAAAATAAGTTGGTTATAAAAATATTGTATAATTTCTGAAAATGAAAGATTTTTTTAATCCTGAACTTGAGAGTTTTTACTGTATGAAGGAATGTGCATAATATCAACCTGAAAATATTTTAACTTTTATGTGAAATATCTTTGATACATGTTTTGAATATAATGTAGTCTTTTTTATATTATAGTTATTTTGCAATGTGTTAATGTTGCTATTTTACATGGTATTTTGTAGCATTATTAAATATAAGCTAAGTGGATTAGCTTCAAGTGCCAAAGTAAATTTCTGATTTGATTAGAAAGTTGCATTTAATATTTCTTATATTTTTAGATATTTTTGCATATGTGGATTGTAAATTTCTTTTATGCATGTGTTTGTGCATTGTAATCTTTTCAAAGTTCTTTTTATAATGTGTGCTCCATGGAGTGTACGCTTTACTTTAAAGTTCTATTTTTTTATGCATTTTTCTGCAGATTTTTAGAGTTGTTTTCTGTTTATTACATATGAAAGACTTTCAGATATGTATAGGATAATATATTGACATATCTACTAATTTGTTGATTCTGAAATGGATAGATATATTTTAGTTCTTTTTCGATAAAAGTATAATATTACTATAGATATTCTGAAAATTTTTTAGACAACAAACTGTTAAAAATCTTACAAAATGATTTTTTCTGTTTCCTTTTCAATTTATAAGTAGATAATAGTATCTTTTAAGCGAAACCACACCTTTTTAACTTCAAAGGCAGTCCATGATTCACCAAAGGGTCCATGGACTCAGGTAAAGGAACACAGATGAAACAAAAATTTAGCAATTTGAAGAGCAATGTTAAACAATAATCAACATACTATTGGTGTTACGTGCACAGTGTTAGAAAATCTCTGGCATAGAAGACGATCTAATAGTAAAACTGATGCAGTATTCTTTTTCAGGGGGAGGAGAGCTTGAAAAAGACAGCATTTTTTTGAAAATATCTATAACCCTGACTGACAGTTTTTGCTTCTCTGTTATCACTGTCTCACAGTTTTTACCCAACTGCTGAAGGACAAGTTAATTTTTGTAATTTGATTTGGTATACAGTTCAATTGTTACAGCTATGTGAAATTGGCTGGTTACCATTTGGATGGCCAAAACTTTTATAGAAAGCATTTTGATTTTAAACCATTCACCTTTGTTTTGAAATTAGAATTATAACTATTAACAAAACACCTTATCTGAAAAATAAAATTCAGTTAAAAATACAGCATAGAACAAATTAGCAATTGTATCAACCAGTTTTAGAGTTAAAGACAGCCTCCTTCTTTTTCTTTTTATATCCTGAAGAAGAAAGCTGTTTTTTGTCCCTAAAATATTTTTTCCCAATTGTTAGGTACTTGATAATTAATCATTCACCTATTCAGCAGCCAAAAAGTGAACCATTTTACCATCATGCTGCATTGCCCCTGTGTATCAGAAGGAGTGGATCCCGTTACACCCTTGATCTACCCAGTTTAGAATGGAACCCAGTGAGGATGGCAACCACATGGATCATATCCTCCTCTTGGAATTTCCAAACCCATCGCTTTTTAAAGCACTTTTGGCCCTACAGATTTATCATGCCAATACTTCTCATTGTCACAGGAATAGTTTTGGGCAGTGATGAGGATTGAACTTGGATCCTCCTCATGCAATCCTCTCACCATACCCAGTGGGCTATCCTGGTGCTTGCCTTTAGAACTGATTGATACAATTAATAATATGTTTTTTGCTGTTCTTTTAACAAAATATTTTACTTTTTAGTTATTTTTTCATCAGTTTGAGTGATTCATTTTAAAATACTTTATGTATTACTCTTACATATGCAGCTCAGACCACGGTACAAGGTGTAGGTCATTTACATTGCAATGTTAAACGACTGTTGTGCAGATCCAAGTCATTAGGTTTTAATAGTCCTTTGATTGGTTAGTTGGGAAGAATTGTTTACATATATTGCAGAGGAATTAAAATCGGCGAATGGCATCATTCTACACACATCTGCTTAAATACAAGATAATGCCACCTTATCAGAAAATAAAAGCACTTTATGGTCTGTATGGAAAATCTCAGATCTCCAATGAACAGCTAGCCAGCCATACTTCAATTAAGGACAAATATGTGTGTCTGAAAATGTTTATTTTTTATAAACATAATCAGTTAATGAGGGTAAATATATATGCAAAGTTTTGGTATTGATTTTGAAATTTAAGATTGTGGTTAGCTACAATATGACAAGATATTTTTTTGAGAACTAACCAAACTAGGTATGAATGTAGCATTTATGTCAAAACAATTCTGCATCCTTATTATAAACTCTATCTTAGAGTTCTTGGACCTTTTTACTACTATCCTCCCAAGTAATCTGCTTATGTCTCTATGACCAAGAGTTCATATTACATAAGGGACTTTTGACACATTTTTTGTAAAAACGACCTTTCGTGTTATTGCCAAAATAAAGTTTAATTTAAACTTAATGTACTATAGGGATGAACATATACTTGAATTTTATAACTTTTGTAAGATATAATGTAATGTGTGTCATTAAATTGTACTTTGACCAATGCATGGGTGAAGCTATGCCATTTCAAGTGATTATTAGATATATGCAATATACAATTCCAATCTGCTTCTGTGTCTGTATTTGCTCTGTCTTTTGTACTATGTTCTTTGATATAACTCCTGAAAAAGAGTTATTTTTTCACATCAAGATTGAATTTCTATTGAATTCTGAAGCTAAGTGAGAGTTTTGTAATTGTGTAATATGGATTTGCTGCTAATATTTAAAATAAAAATTGGAAAAAAAGTAATTTTATGAGTTTTTATGAATGTATACAGTAGGATCTGGCTATAACTTATAACAAGCAGGCTGGGACTTACAAATGTGTTCTTTAACTCCATATGCTTGTTAAATCCGTTTTTCACATTAAGAATATATACAGGGTGTTAAGAAAAGTCATGAATAAGGTAAATAATTTGAGATGTATTAGGGCTACATGTATTTTTATGCAGGTATATAGGATACCCCAATGGCGCTACATGATACATTTTTAGAGGGTTGACCCCTTTTTTAGTTTTGTACGTAGGCTATCTTGCTTCGTGTTAGAGATAGAGGAGAAAAGTCAATTACAAAGTTGTGAGCATTGCAAAATTAGTACAGAGCATTTTTATTCCTCCTCCCATGCTAAAAATAGAATGACACCCTGAAAATCAGTGTATACAATCTTAACTGTTTCTCACAAAAGAACGAAAATTTAGATAACGTGGCAGAATAAAATTGACTTTATTATACACAAAATACGAAATGTTCACTTGTGGTAACGATGCATGCTTGCACATGTGTAATAAGATTTCTCCGTATGCTTTCCAATGTCGCTACATTTACACATTTTAATGCAGAGAGCCAACGGCCCTACCGTGCTGAAAACACCAGTTCTTGTTAGATCACTGAAGTCAAGCAGCATCGGGCATGGTTAGTACTTGGGTGGGTGACCACCTGGGAACACCGCATGCTGTTGGCACATTTTGGGCGCAGTATCCCGGTGGTTTTCGCGCTGGATTTGCACGCTGCCACAACGGCCGCCGTGTTCATGCGGAGTACGATCACATTAAACATGTGGGTCCATAAGTCCTTCCGAGAGGTTGGTAGTAGGGGAAGGAGGGTACAGTCCCTGTGGATGCCTCCCCCACTGGGTTCTGGTCTAAATTGGGTGGCACTTCCCGGCCGTCAAAAGGGTTACCTTACATCTTTCTGGTAGGTTGGACGGTCTGGGTCTCAACAACAACAACATTTTAATGCAGATTAATAAATTTGTTTCTTTTAGAATTGTTATTTTGCAGTAGGACAGAAATGCTTAATACTTATTTTGCATTGCTCTACAATTTTCTAAATTACTTTTCCCCTGATCTCTCCCCAGATAGTTCCCTGTACTCAACTAAAGTTATCTCATTGAGTAATGCTATATGGTTTTCCTATACCACTGCCTAAAATATATATAGGATAATCCTAATAATTCTTGTTATTGGCCTGTTCTTTGACTTTCTTTAACACTTGTATATTAGGAATGGTCAATAAGGGCATGCCTAGTAGGATATGGGGATTATTCCCCTTAGAGGGCTATTAAATTAATGTGAATGTAGTGGGCACTAATTATTTGATCCCCCTCTTTGATACAACCTTGATCATTTACATACTGTCAAAATTTTTTTTTTGTTTCAGGCTAATGATTCAAGTACCACATTTCAGGAAATCCTATATCATAAGTTATTTGGTATATATTCCTTTCCTGATGAACATGGCTTCCACTCCCTTTCTCCAAGTGCATTCATAGAAACTGCATTTAATATCGTTGTTTTTAACTGCAGCTACTGTAGCTGAAAACTGTGTGTTTTTGGGGTTTTGGGAATGGAATATATTTTTCCAAGGTGTCTGATGCTTAGATATTATGCAATCCCCTTCTCAATTAATATCCTCTTTTCTACTTCTACATTCATTTAGGAATGAAGTCAAGGATTTCTTTTTCTCTGATTTTTCTCATGTTTTTTGATGTGAAATATCTTAGGGAGCGGGGTAGAGTAAATTTTGAAAGAAATGTGACTTAGATAAACGATGAGATGATTAGAGATCAGCAAGGAGTTTGTTTCACTGTATTCCATGCCATGGATTATGTTTCTTCACAAAAAAATGCCATCAAAATATTAGATTTCGAATAATTCAAATTTTAAATATGTGAATAGAAAGTAATTCTAGTTCTCGTGCTTTCTATAATGCGTATGCACATAAAATTTCAAGGTAACATATGCATGTGCTCTTGAGTTATGTCCATACCTCACATGCAGACAAACAGCATTCTATGAGTGTCTGAAATGTGTTCACGAGACCTTAAAGTATGTTTTTCTGTTAAGATTTCAAATATTTTTGAGAAAATAGTCGACAATGATTCCAATTCGATGGAGCTTAAATAGTTTGAGTGAATAAGGTCTTGTAAAATAAAACTGCATTAAAGCTCAATAAGTTTATTCATTTTTTTCAGTCTCATTTGTTTCATTTATAACAGATAGAGTTCTATGGTAAATGAAGTAAAATGCATAATTGAAACAACTTAATCTTTCTATGTTATGAGTGAATATCAAGTCTATATAAGTTCAATCGTGTGTTACATTTTACAAGATCTGATGTAAGTTTTAAGTTGAATATCGTCTGCGTCTCACATTTTCTGGTTTCATAATGTCTACATTAAAATTGCCAACTTTATAATACCATGGATGGGCCTCTTCAGATTACTTAAGTTGTTCATTATTATATCCACTATATTTCAAAAACATAGAACTCAATTCGTTATAATAATATTACCAATTATATATCTTTGTAGGGTTTTAAATTGCTGCAAATTACTGTTTATAACTAGTACTTTTAGTTTTCCAAGATGTAAGTTTTACAAACTTTAAAAATGGAAAATTTTCAATTTTCTTGAAATTGACAAGACGATTACTCGAAACTATAAGAGTTTACTAAAATCAAATGATTGATCTAGAAACTGGATTTCCAACAGAACATTTTTGTTCCTTACTGTTCCTATCTATCTTTTATAGTTTAGATGATATTTTGAGTGAAAGTAAGCAAAGTGTAACCAACACATGGGAACTCACTCGAATAAAAACTTAAAAGTTCAACATATTAAAATGTTGAAATTATATTTTTTATATTCATATATGGTAATCTATTTCCGACAAAACAAATATTTATTTATATTTATATGTATTAGGTTTGGAGATATAAGCGTTCAAAGTGTTTACATTTTTTGCATTTGCTCCGATTTCTACTGGATATCCTGAGCATAGATGGTATTCACGTCAAAATTATTTTATGCAATATTGTTTCTCTTATAGGTAAAAATCGTGATATAAATTAATGCATATAAAAGCATGATGAAGTAAAAATTAAATAACACAAGTTATATATGTGCAAGTTTTTTTAAACTGCTTTTTTCAGTGAAGCTAAGCCTATTTATAAAAACATGCGAAAATGTTTTTGTGACACTTTAGCGGTCATACTATTAATCATATAATAGTCTGATTTCATTTCCTAGTGATAACTAGGGAGCTATTGCCTCCTGCTCACTGTCTCTCGCCAACCTAGCAGTATGAGGCTGCGCCTCATGGCTCTGCAACCACTGCTTCAGAATATTTTGATAGGAAATGCAGCCTTCAGCAAGGACAGAGCATGTTCAGCTTGTCAAAGTCAGATATAAACTTATGTTAAAGTACAATAATATTTGTGGAAGCTATCTTGTGCACAATAAATCAACTATAGGCAGATGGACATCACTTTAAAAATAGTCAAAAGGTGTTCAAGAGGTGCTAAAACATGTACTGGCACTAAAATTGAAAGTTTTTATAAAAACAACACTTTCTCAATACTATACTATATTCAATAGTATGAAACAGTAGATATAGAACTATTATATTTTTACTTTCCCTGCAATACATGGCATTGTACAAGGAAAATATTGGAATCGTGTCGAGAATTGCAATTCGAGTTTTCGACGGATCTACAGGTTTCGAGCACTCTAAAACACGAAAAGACTATTTTTAGTGTGACGTCTGTCGGTGTACTGTATGTATCCACTCTAACTCAAACTTATTGACCAAATTTCATAAAATTTTTAGGAAAGTGACTTGTAGGATACTGTGGTGCTAATTAGATTTTGGCACGATTCGGGATAAGAGAACCTGTCTTTTTTTTCGTGAAATGGCCCCACAAAAGTTGTATATATCCAATCTAGCAAAAAAATGAATAGACCAAATTTCACAACATTAGGTAGATAAGTTGCTTGTTGATTGCCGTGGTGTTGGTTGAATTTTTGTACAATTCGAAGAAGAGTCGAAATTCTCTCCGGGTTGAAGAACACACAGGAAGACCTTTGTTAGCTGTAGTCCCAGAAAATGTGTCGGCCATTTGAAAATGTTAATTGATTATAATCGCTGTACCTACCAAATGATACAGAAGGAACTTAACATTGGATCTGCAGTTATACATGAAATTATTCATGAAGAACTGCATATGAAAAAAATAGTTTGACGTTGGGTCTCCCATAATTTAACAGAACACCAAAAAGTGGAGTGTGTCAGAATCAGTAAAGAAACCCTAAAATTACTTAATGATGGTGGACACCTCATTATTTCTAAAATCATAACTGGTGATGAAACGTACATACCGTTTTTTGACGTTCCAACACGTCAAGAAAGTAAAGTATTGGTCTTTGAAGATGACCTCAAACCAACAATAGTGAAAAAACAATGAGCAATGAAAAAAGTAATGTATACTGTGTTCTTCAGAAGTACAGGTCCGGTCAAAGCCATAAAGCTAGAGGGACAGAAAGCAGTTATAGCTAACTGATACTCTACTAAGTGTCTTTCAGAAATTCTTTAGGAAGTGAATGTTAGGGAACTCATGCTTCACCATGACAATGCATCTTCTCATTCAACAAGAATGACAGTCAAATTTCTTGAACAAAACAATACCGAAGTGATAGAACAAAACTCTGTAAACCATCTGAATACAGTGGCACGAGATGGAACATCATTTCCATATACTAATTGTAGACATTGAAGACATTTTTCTTGTTTAGCCCCACTTTAAAATCATAGCTCGATAATTATTTTCTTTTCTTTCAAAATTTATCCTATGATAGCTAAATTGTAATTGTTGCTACAAATTATCGTCTGTGGACATAAGAGTTCAACTTTAAATATCCGACTAATGATTTTTTTCTAGGGCATATCGTCTGCCACTGTTTCAAAAATTTGAGTGTGACCCTCGTATACTACAAATGTATCGATTAAATGCATGTTTTATACGCAATTTTTGACGACGAAAAGAATAAGACCACCTCATTACTCTAAGATGAACTATTTTCGAGATATTTAAATTTTTTAAATTTGGGGACCGGAACTGAAGACATTTTCACTGTAGTGAAAAATTATTTAATGAATTTTCTTAAATCTTAGTAGTTGCGTTCCTTGAGGGTTATTCTGATACTGATTACATTTTAGCATAATTCATTAAAATATAACCGACCCTTTTTGCGAAATGGCCCACAACGATCGTGAAAATGTGAAATAAATGACTAAAATTGTTGAAATTCATTAATTAAATACTTGTTCTTCATGTAATTTTTGACAGCACTGCGAATGAGACTGACCCTTTGATTCTAGGATGAACTGTTCCCGAGATATTTTAGGATTTTGGAATTTTGACGAGTTGAAGACTTTAAAGTGCATTAAGTTGCTAAATGAAGCGAACATGCATTAAAACTGCGAATTGGATATAATATCAGAAAAGTATTTATGTTATTTTCTGCAATTAAACTTAATTTAATGCATCATGAAATATAAAATTTGAATTTGTATGAAAAGTCATGTGCTACCCACATCAGATTTTTTATTTTTGGCGAAGTGTTAATAGCGCTTTGCCAAAAGTACACACCGAAATTATTATTGCTATATTACTTTTTCCATAATTAGGTGGCTCCGCTCTTTGCTTGCTACGCTCAACAACCCCCGTAACTTGCTTCGGGAGTCGGGAGGCTTAGCCTCCTACTCGATGACGTTCGCTTCACGATCACTTTCGTGCCGCCTGCTACACAGGCGTAATAGCGCGTTGATGCCGCCTCTTATTAACTGATATTCACCTGGTCTGGAGCTCGTTCTGCGAGTGCTTTCATAGGACAGCCTACGTATCCTGTGCTCGCTGACGTTCCTAAAACCCCGGGGCTTTGCCCTCCAATCGCTGACGCTCATTAATCGAAGCTAAGCTCGACGCAAGCGCGATGCACTCGTTGGGATTTCTCCCCCTTATTAGCTGACGTTTATCAACTCCCTTAACTCGCTTCACATACACTTTCACCCAGCTCGCCAACCCCGAAACTCGCTTCGTGAGTTGGAAGGCTTCGTCTCCTACTTCCTTGTTCTCGCCGAGCTTGCATTACGAACTTTTTCGTGTTGCCTGCTATTAAGAACGTTTGCTTGCTGTCGAATTAATATACATGAATTTTTTCCAGCCCTCGTGGTTGCATTTGGTGCACTGACACAGCTTTCAGAAAGGTGACTTGCAAAACTCGCGCACTTCATGCTCTACGCCCGTTCAAGTAAACCGAGGCCATGTATGAGAAACAGGAACCGGCGGATATCAACTTCCGTCAACTGCTCCTAATATCAAGACACGTGAGCTGTACATCCCTCCCATTCAATATTACTATTTCTTATAAGAATCCCTATCAAAACATATATACTTCCCTAGCATAACGTAATTAATTTACGCTTCTCTAGACCCCCTAACAAACGAATTTATCAACTTTAATACTTCACACTTTTTATTCCAATTTTTCAATATCTCTGGTCATACCATGAGCTAACAATATTTAAATCCATGAGCCATCATACAATTCAGCTCCTACTAATTTATTTATAAACATTAATTTCATTGTTTGAAACATGAATTTAAAGTTAAAGGAGAAAGCAAGTATCTCTATAACTCCATGATTCTGAATTTTTAAATTGGGATGACCTACCTCTCAATATTAACTTTCCTATTCAGATGAATCATGGAAGTGGTTTGTTTCATCTCTAATTCCACCAACAGTTTTCCTTTTAGTCCCATGACCATACAATTGCATCATGTTGTGGCAGCTCATTCGGCCTGAAATTATAAGCACAAAAAGGCCGAACTTTGATAGGCTATTTTTCCAGATCCAGGGGGGCAATTTGAAAAAGGATTTCTGATTTGGATTTAGCATGATCGAATTAGCATACATGAGTTTTTTCAGCCCTCGGGGCGGCATTTGGTGCTCTGACATGCTAACTCCGCGCTTTTAGAGAGGTGATTCATAAGCATTTTACACAGTTAAAATTATAATGACATTACTTGTTTTCACTCGGACTTTAATATTTAATTCCTCTGGGATTTTTTTATATTCCATATCAAGTAGCATAGTTTTCGACAAGCTTTAGAGAAACGATTTCAAGTCTTTTTAAATCATTTATCAAAATGTTCATATGATACGCTAGGGATTGATATAGGTCTGAACAGTTTTTTAGATATAAAAGGTAGGATCAAAAAGTTCGGAGACTGTGCTGATATCTCCAACCCTGATTGGAGATATCAGCACTATTTTACCGTGGCGTAGCTGACACATGTGACGCGAGATGTGAAAAGGAAGAAGCAGGTCCGCAGTGCAGGGTTTTTCCAGACAGCTTTTTTGCGTGTCAGCGAGCTGTAGTCGATTTCCCCAAACGCTGGCAGAATTTGATATTCGCACGTTATTCTTCAAACGTCATTTCCCTTTTCGGCGAACGCGAACGACTACAGTTTACTGACACGCATTGTCTGGATAAACCCTGCACTGCGGACCTGCTTCTTCCTTTTCGCATCTCGCGTCATATGTGCCTCTACGTCACGGTAAAATAGTTCCCCTCCCCTCCAATCAGGGTTGGAGATATCAGCACAATCTCCGAACTTTTTGATCCTACCTTGTATAGTTCCTCCTTTTGAAGTATTTGAGATGTGCTGTGTAAATGTCTTAAAATTTCATTAAATATTGTGAACATAGAAACGAACTCCAGTTCCTGCATTTTGTTTGCAATACTCAAATTGTTGCACCTTTCTGTGTCTTATCATCAGTTATTGTCCCTAACGCATCCAATATCTTTGTGAAACTCCCAGGACTAGCAGTTATTGCTTTTGCATGAGCTTCCCAGCGAGTAAACGTTTTGAAATCACGACTGCTTTATAGCCCACAATAAGTGGACGCAGATAAATTTGTATAGAGTAGCTGAACAGTTGAAAAAAAATCATTGTCAATGGGTAAGAAACAACATAGTTAATACCTACCAGATTTAGAGATTTAGTGAAAAACATTTAAATTCCAATGAGCATAAATCTACTTATAAAAGCATTTAATCTATTACAGTAAATGTATCTCTGTATAGCTAAATATCGTATAAATGTTGTATATTTTTTCACTGCTGAACCTTTTTTTGTACGACCTTACAACGATTTAACATATTGGCAGCATGATCATACGATTGGCCTCCACATTTTGAAACTCAATGCTACAAGTGTTACTTAGGTAATCCAAATTTTGGTTCACCATATGTTCTTTGATAAAACTTTTCATGTTTAAAAAACCAAAAATATCTTCATTTATTCGACTCACATATTGTAGTACTATACTAAATTGGTCTATAAATGAGGCATCTGGTGTTGAATCCATAAATAAACAAATCTGATGTGTGCAGCACCTGACTTTCCTTATATAATGCAATGTATTTACTACTTTTACAGTAAAAACAAAATAAGTTATTCTTATAATAGATATTTATATTTTTTCCAAGATATTGAAGTTTCGCCAAATAATCGTTATTTTCATTGATTTAGCGTCATTAGTATCCATTTGGTGAGATTTTCTTTGATTTGGTAACATTTAAAAATATCGCCAAGTTGGTGGCATTCCGCCAAATTCGTCGCCAAAATCCCGCCAAGCGTTATGGACGGAGAAATAATTTATTCTTATAGCAGATAAATGACTATTGGCGTTCAAATACAAAAGTATTACTCAAAGTATCTTTTTTCATGAATGGAACGAGCTAGGTTCACGAGAATGATGTCACCAAATTTATCGCATGATATTACATATGAAAATTGAACTTGTTTCTCAACAGTTAATTTTTTTTTTAATTTATGGGATATTTTGATAAATTTATTTGATAAATGTGCAATATCTCGAGAACGGTTCGTGCTAGCGTTTTAAAGTTTATGTTAATCGTTTTTTAAGAAAAAATTACATAAGAAATGTCTATTTGCGTAACTTTATGAAAGGTTTTAATTTTTTGATGATTTTTTTCAAAATTTCACTCGAAAATTTAGGGGGGGTTCTGAATATTCTACTGAGTTTAAAAGCAATAAGCTTCTAGTATTAACGGATTGTAATTTTTGTACCAAATTTTGTTCGAATCAGTCCATTCGTTCGTCAGTTATCGTCTCCACAGACTCACTGACACACACACACACACATACTTTCACCCCCACCCCCCACCCACATACACCCCCCACACACAGACATCACCTTAAAAACGTCTGATTCGTGTTCAGGGATGCTTGAAACGTGCTCCCTTCGAAAACTCGAATTCGAATTTTCGACCCCGTCACAATACTTTCCTTATATATGTATATAAGGAAAGTAATAAATTAATGACATTTTGCAATTTTATTACAGTGGAACCCAAATTTTGCGTTTCTCTGTGGAGCCTATATTTTCGTGAATCTGGAGCGACATATCACCAAATTAGCAATATTTCACTAAATGAGTCGACAAGTTCGCCAAATTTATTGCCTAGCTTTACATACAGATGGAGAGAAAAGCTTTTCTTATATATAAATGACTACTGGCGAATTGTTGGTCATAAAAATACAAAACTATTACACAAGTATTTTCTCTCGTGAATGGAACGAACCAGATCCACTAGATCAATGTTAACAAAATTGTCGCACAATACTGCATGAAAAGTGAACATATTTCATGATCGTTAATACTTTTTAACTTTTTGTGATAGTTTTGATGGATTTATTAGGAAATGGGTAATATCTTAAGAACGGGTTCATGCTAGTGTACTAAAGTTTATGTCATTTGTTTCCTAATAAAAAATTACATAAGAAATGATCATTTACGTATCATTATTGGAGGTTCCTATTATTTAATGATTGTTTCAAAATTTCATTCGAAAATTTTGGTATTTTCTGAACATTCGATTGCGTTTATAAGCTTTCAGTATTCACAGATTTTAATATTTGTACCAAATTTCGTTCGAAAGGCTCCATTCGTTCGTGAGCTATCTCAGCTACACACACACACAAACATACATACACAGATATAACCTGGAAATCGATTGATTCGAGTTCAGGGATACTTAAAACGTGTTCTTTCGTCGAGGACTCGAATTCGAATTTTCGACCCCGTCACAATACTTTTCTTATTCATTATTCTATGTATAAAGGTATAAAGGGAAAGTAAAACAAAACATTTTACATTTTTCTCGCCCTTTCATTTGAAATAATATTAATGCGATCTTTCATTTGAGACCCCATTCCATTTCTTTAAATATATATTATTTTTTGACAGCTTGATTTTCTCTCTCCCTCCCCCCCCCCCGGAATTCAAATGTTTGAATAATTATTTATTTTTTTATTGTTATCAGGCTACTATGAACCACGGTCACGGTGCCGAAAATAGAAATATTCAGCACTATATATATGACAAGAAAGATCAATAATGCATAAAGCATTGATTATAAAACACTTTCCAACTGAAATGTAATTTTATTTCAGCATCTCTAAATTGTGATACATTCAGCGCTGATATATTTTAAATTATTATAGTACTACAGTAATTTATTATATTTAAAAACTTAACACTTCATCGAAAAAGACAATGCTTTTAACCATGGTGGTAAAAGTAATGAGTTAAAATTTCACATTAAGAAAACGCCAAAATCGTGTGAGACAATAATTCAGGTGGCGCTGGGATAAGATAAGTTGCCCTGCATTTCATGAATTTCTATGGAAAAAGGCCTAAAATATTTTTTAAACTGTCAATTTTGTAAAAATAAATAATTAACGCAATGAAAGTTAGAACTGAAACAATAAAGAATATCCCTGCGGATTCAAAATTATTTTACCTTGAAATTTATTTTTATTTCCATAGATTATATACTTTATCCTACAACTATGGAAAAATACTGGTTAATTATATTCATAATAAGGGAATTCCTAATTTAAAAATAACAAGAATGATCAATCATTCATAAAGCATTGATTATGAAACACTTTCCAACTTTAATGCAATTTTATTTAGACATCTCTAAAATGCGATACATTCCTCGGTAATATTTTTAAAATTATCATAATACTACAATAATTTATTATATTTGAAAACTTCATCGAAAACAAATGAAATTTATTAAAATGACGTCACCGAAATATAACACGCCTGGCTCTCTCTATAAAAGCAGCATTTTATTCATAAACATTTTTCCATTCATTTCATTCATCACAATACTATAATAATTTATTTTATTTAAAAACTTAAGACCATGGAGGTACAAGTAATTAAACTCTATATATTGTAATTGCGTTGTTTCAGTATGTAGATGCACAAAATTTAAGCAAAAATAAAGCGGTTTTAGGACGGATGCAACACTAAATATGAATTAAAAAGAACTTTAAAAATCACGATTTTGACACAAGATGGATGCCATATTTAATTTTGAAGTGGGTCACGTGATCTCTTCATATAATGGTCACGTGATCGCTTCATATAAAAGGTGTAATTATTATTTTAATTTTAATTTAAAAACTACTAAATATATTTAGCTGAAATTTTTTTTTATATATTTCATGGGATAATTTGAATATTTCCTAAAACTTTCGAAGCAATTTGTGCATTTTAAATTCGCTTAAAAAATGTTTGAAAAATTAGGTCCCATAGGGTTCAATATATTTCATTTTTTCAACCCGGGTTCAATCCAAAACTAATTGAATGATATTATTCATTTATATTCCCATAGGTCCCACAGAACAACATACTAAAATTTCATTTTGATAAAGTCATTTTTACGGCAGTTATCGTGCTAACGGACAGACAGACAGACAGACAGAATGAACAATTAGGTCAAACATTAGGTGAACAACAAAGTCATAAACACTTTTCAACTTTGTTGTAAAGTGTTAATAATAACAATACAAGGAGTATACTAAATACTACGCCTTTCTGTTGTGTTAATTAGCAATGGCAGTTACTTTACTAACACTAGCGACACCTAAATATAATTCTCAAAGCATTATGGCATTTTTAAGCGTTTCTTCCATAGGTGTTTTATGTCCTTCTTTCTAACTCTATGTTAGTTACACTAAATGAAATTTATTCAAATAACGTCATCGAAATAAAATTCGTCTTCCTCTCTATGTAAAATCAATGAATATTTCATTATTTAAAATAAAAAATATTGTAATTGCGTTGGCACAGAATTTAGATACACAGATAATACGCAAAAATAAAGCGGTTTTATGACGAATACGACACTAAATATGAATTTAAAAGATCTCTAAACATCACGATCTTTACGCAGCGGGGAAAAAAAAAAAATGAATGTCATATTTTATTTTGCAATGACTCACGTGATCTCTTCATATGTCACAAGTGTAATTATTATTTAAATTTTTATTTAAAAAAAGTACCCAACATATTTTGCTGATATTTTTTTTACACATTTTATGTGATCATTTAAATATTTCCTAAAATTTTCGAAACAAATTGTGAATTTTTAACTTTGCTTAAAAGTGTTTGAAAAATGAAGTCCCATAGGGTTCAATGTATTTCATGTTTTCAACCTGGATTAAATCCGAAACTAATTGGGTGATGTTATTTATTTTCATTCCAATATGTCCCCTTGACCGTCTCAATATCATACTAAAATTCCATTTAGATAAAGTCATTTTTACTTCAATTATTGTTCGGAAGGATAGACAGACAGATAAACAGAATGACCAAAGTCATAAACACTTTTCAACTATGTTGGAAAGTGTTAAAAATGTGCTTTTTAAATGGTACAAATATAGAATATTTTTATGGAAACTGATATCTTACATGGAAAGGATGTCTACATATCTATATAACAATTCTTTAACATGTTTTTGTCGTTCCAGACCCACTCATCCTTCTAAGGTGCAACTCTGTGACTTCGACTAAATCTTTGCACAATTATATTATCAATTATAGGACAAAACTAATGGGGCGGAATTATCGACTCCCCCCCCCCCCCCCAGGTGCGGAGAATCTATATAATAATTGTTAAATGTGTATTTGTTTTTCCAGGCCCTACAGAAGCATCCCGATGACGTAGAAGACTAAATACTTATAAGCTTATAATATTGATCTCCGGACAGAACTTAAAGCGGCCTAATTTTCCCTCTAATGGTAATTCGTTCTATCTTTGTAGTGGTAATTCGACTAAACTCTAGTGGTAATTCGTTCTATCTCTCAAAGCTATAGGTTTACCCAATATACCGGAAGAAAGGATAGCTGATAACTGTAACAGGTCGGCTGCCGTCTTGTGGTCAATTTGGATGGTCTACAGTGTCGGTTTTCGCTTTCCAATATGAACCATATAGAGATCCAATATAATTGTTTACCCAATGGAATGTATAATTTCCAACACTCTCCTCTCTGTCAACGCCAATAGTTTAGGGAATACATGCACGTCATTATTATCGGCTATTTTATATCAGGGCGTTTAAGGCCCGACCTCAAAGACGTTTGTATTACCGGATTCGAAAATTATTCAAAACTGATTCATCATTATATATATTTTTTTGCACAGAAGGACACACAACAATTTCTCAGGTCCCAAAGTACCAATTTATAAGGATAAAAGCTATTTTAAAAACAAATTGAAATGGTAAGTAAAATAGGCTTCTTAATAATTGAGGGTGTCCGGCATTTGCCTCTTTTGCTTGAGGACAGTTTTTTACCACATTGAAAATATGAATTGCAGTTCATTTATTAGTTGAGCAGTTGTGGTACGCGGATTTGAGCTACCCTCTCAGCGAACTATATCATTTGCTGTAGTTGCTAAAAAAGAGCCTACGCAGATAATAAAAATTAAAATACGTTTTAAATGTAGATTATAAAATAAATTTAACAACATTTGAAAATTAGGAATATCAATTAAATGCATGCCAGCAGGCCTCTCCTTGTTAAAAATCACCCTTAAACATTTTTTATTTGTTCTAGAATTTCATTTAGAAATTGTAGAAAATTAAAATATATAAATTTCTCGTTATATTAAAAACTTGCTGGGTTTGCTGACGGCAAAATTATTTCTGATTGCAGCCCACAATTTGATAGTCCAGCAGAAGTGCAGAATCATTTTATGTAATATTTTAACATTTTTACAAAATAGCGCTTATCTGCGCCAAATTAACATTGGCGACAAACGACTCTTTAAACAATTGACTCTACACAACCCGATTAAAATCCTCGAATTCGAGAAAAAGTGTTATTCACCCATTTCTACTTATAACGGTACAGATTCTATTTCCCGTAATTTACTCCTGGGGAGCATGATAAAATAAAATTAAACTTTTGGAAAGCATATTTATTATAAAACTAGCAGCATACCCATTCTTCTTACGGATTATATATATATATCGGATTATATATATTACGGATTATATATATATACGGATTATATATATACGGATTATATATATACGGATTATATTCATAATCATGTGCAACTTCCTATAGTATACAAAATGACATTTTTAATCAAAATATCCTGTTAAAATATTTAAATTAATGCCCCTAAACAGAAGTTTAAGAATATCTGTTCTCAGTATGTAAAATTATCTTCACGAGCAGATCTGAAGAATAAAACGCCCTGATCCCTTTTGTAAGTAAATTTACAAAAAATATGAAACTGAATCAATATATGCAAAATAAAAGCGTTAAAATTGTATGGGACCCGTACTACTTATATACGCGAATATTAGAAGATATAACTTGTATTAGTAGATTACATGTATAAATTGAAAATATCAATAAACCCGTAATATTTAAACCTAGCCGTAATTGATTCCAATATATGCCAGAATAAAAGCGCTAAAATTATATGGGAATATATATATATATATATATATATATATATATATACACAGGTACTACAGCCTTGATCAAAATTATTAGACACCCTCATTTTTCTACTTTAACTGCGGGTGTGTTACTTTGAAATCCCCTCATTTGTTACTTTCCTTATATACATAATGTATAAGGAAAGTATTGTGACGGGGTCGAAAATTCGAATTCGAGTTTTCGACGGGAGAGCACGTTTCAAGCATCCCTGATCACGAATCGAACATTTTTGAGGTGATGTCTGTGTGTGTGTGAAAGTATGTGTGTGAAAGTATGTGTGTGTGTGTCAGTGAGTCTGTGGAGACGATAGCTGACGAACGAATGCTTCGATTCGAACGAAATTTGGTACAAAAATCACAATCCATAAACACTAGAAGCGTATTGTTTTTATACGCAATCGAATGTTCAGAACTCCCCTAAATTTTCAAGTGAAATTTTGAAAAAATCGTCAAAAAATCAAAACCGTTAATAAAGTTTTAAGAAATTTATCAAAATGTTATATAAAATAAAAATAAAATATTTCCTATTGAGAAACATGTTCACTTTTCATATGTAATACCATGCGATAAATTGGGTGACACCATTCTCGTGGATCTAGCTCGTTCCATTCATGAAAAAAGATACTTTGAGTAATACTTTTGTATTTGAACGACAATATTTCATTTATCTGCTGTAAGAATAACTTATTTCTCCGTCCATAATGCTTGGCAAGATTTTGGCAACGAATTTGGCGGAGTGTCGCCAACTTGGCGACATTTTTAATTGTTGCCAAATTAAAAAAAATCTCGCCAAAAATGACTCTAAATCAATGAAAATGACGACTAATTGAAGAAAATTCAATATTTTGGAAAGAATATAAGTATCTACTATAAGAATAACATTTTTTTTAACTGTAAAAGTAGTAAATTCATTGCATTATATAAGGAAAGTCATGTGTTGCCCACATCAGATTTTATATGACTGCATACGTAGTAGGAAGTTAAAATGAAAATGCAAACGTCATTTCAATTGACAACCAATAAAACATTTCCAGGACGATAGCTGGAAATTGCAGATTTTTGTAGAAGCAGTCTGTTGCATTCTCTGTTCTGGTTTGTGTACACGTGACCACGATTGTTGCTTATCTGATCTAAATTTGAGGTCTTGTCTGTATAAAATGCCGAAAACTAAGGAGCTTAGCAACGAACAACGGTTGAAAATTCAATTTTTATATGAGCAAGGCAATAGTCAATGTGAAATTGCCAGAAAAGTGAAATGTTCGAGAAGCGCGGTGTAATACACTATCGAACGTCTTAAGAATACTGGCAGTCATTTAAATCATCGAAGAAGTGGAAGAAAAAAAAAGATCACTGCACCCAGGGATGATTGTCTTTTGAAACGATTTGCATTGAAATATCGTAGAAAATCTTCATTTCAATTAGCTGCTGAATTGTCAGAGCCAACAAGAAAAATAATCTCTGCTCCAACCACTAGAAGACGGCTTGTAGAAGCTGGATTGAAAGGCTGCAAGGCCGAGAAGAAGCCATGGATTTTCGAAATAAGCAAAAAGAAACGGTTGCAATGGTCTTTTAAACATCGTCATTTTACTGAAGAAGATTGGGCGAAAGTTCCGTGGTCTGATGAATCAAACGTTCAGGTATGTTTCATTTCACTTGCTTTTATTCAAAACTAGCGTGAAATTGCCAATATGTAGCAACTTCTTTTGTGAAGCTCTTTAGGATGTAAGTAAAATAATTTCAATACTATAGGTATTTGGAACATCTGGTGTGGCTTATGTGAGGAGACGTGTAGGTGAGGGATATAAGAAAGAGTGCACAGTAGTAGGGGAATAGGGAGAATTCTGCGGCACTTCAGAGGCGGTGGAACCCTATACTTTAACATGAGGAACCCTCCGAGGCCAGAAAATGAGTGCATCAACAGAGGCGGTGGTAAAGTCCCATGCTTTAACATAGGGGTTCACGTATAAAGTATTGTTTTTTTTTTGTTTTTTTTTTATTAGTAACAAAATTTTGTAAATGCAAGTTTTTTTTTCTTTTAATTTCTCGCAAATGTAAGTTTTTAACTTTTCAAAAACCACGCATGTGCTGTTTTCTCTATGGAAATTAACATAGGTTTTCACACTTGTGCTTTTTTTCCACGTTTTTTCACAAAAACGCGATTTTTACTAACAAAATTTCGTAAATGTAAGTTTTTTTTATTATAATTTTTTGCAAATGTAAGTTTTTAACTTTTCAAAAACCACACATGCGCTGTTTTCTCTATGGAAATTAACATAGGTTTTCACACTTGTGCTTTTTTTCAACGTTTTTTTCACAAAAACATACTTTTTACTTGTAAAAAACTAACAAAACATGTTTTTAAAGTAGCAGAATTGCGTGAATTAGTGTTTTAAAGTAGCAGAATCGCGTGAATTGGTGTTTTAAAGTAGCAGAATCGCGTGAATTGGTGTTTTAAAGTAGCAGAATTTCGGGAATCTCGGGAATTGGGTCTATCGAATGGGGGTGTGTATCCCAATAATCATAGATACTTATTTTCAACTATCCAAATGCAGTAATGTCTCTTTAAGAAATTAGATGCTGTTAGAAAAATATATTATTTTTTTAATTGTGGTCCCACCTTCACCCAGTGTATAGGATACACCGCCACAATCTCTTTTTTTTCCTTCTTTCTCTTTTTACTATTTTTTATTTTTTTATTTTAAAGTGTCCGTAGGCATAACTTGTAATGCCGTCCTCGTGTAAATATCTTTTATCATCAATGGGTGACAAAGCCACCTTGTTCTGGCATACAGTGAATAGTTTATGATGGCTGCTATCTATTCTAATCTGTTCTTCCATAGTAGGTCTAACACTCAACAAGCACTGTCTATAGTCATTGCGTGTAATTTTCCGTGCTACCACATGTGTAGAAACACCTTTAGCTCTTTTCTTTTCTCCAGCAGATGATAGAATAGAGTACATTTTAGGTCTAAGTCCTATAAACTCATGAATGGTGGTTGAATTCAGTTCATCTTTAAAATATCCAATACGTTTTTTATGGTCTTCACTGAAGAGGGGATGATCCTTGGGATAGTCAGAAAAATCATACAGTTGTTTATGCTAGTTCATATCTTCATAAATATCAGAAGTTTGGATTTCATAAGCTAATGAATCAGTATCGGTGAAGAGAAGCGAAGCTTTTTCACCATATTGGCTTTTAATATGTTTATAATGAAACTCGTACATCAGGAGTTTAGATAACTCCAAGATAGCAAAGCCAACGTATATAGGCCGATTCATCAAAATGCAACTCTTTACACGTTCAACACCCACCAGATCTTCACTAAAAATCCTGCTCGCTCTATAAGCTGGGGATGCCACCACCTTCAGGGCCCGCTTTGAAGAATTCACTAGTTCAATATTCACTCGATTTCGAAGATTCTCCATCGTTTTTCCAAACACAGCGTTATTAAGCAATTTAGAAAAGTCTTTCTCAAAATTAGTCTTTGCCTTCTTTCTTTCTTCTGTGTTAAATTGGATGTATTTCTCCAACCAGGGCTTCTGATTAAATTTTAAAGCCTTGTGAATTTTCTTGAGTCTTAAACCTAATGATAGGTATAGCTGAAGGTTACGATAGTGAACAATATAATGTTTCTTGTCATGCAGATTGGGTACCAATTTCGTAGTACTAACAAAATGTCCACGATGTAACTGTTGAACCAGTCGTTCAGCATAGGGGGAGAGCATTTCTCGTTCAATCTTCCCCTTCCAGGGGCTAGAGGGTATTCATTATGGTAATTATGTAAGGATTCAGGATACTCCAGATCCACTTCAAATATATATCCCTCTTGGGTATTATCCTTTAGGTTCATTATACAGGATTCATTCAAATTTTCTGTAGATATCCATTCAAAATCACCATAGGGCAATGGTTGAGACATGGCCCAACCATATAGGTTATTGGCATCAAGATAGATAATGTACTTATCAGGCTTAGTAGAATCGTAATTTTCTAAATAACGATTATTAACCTCGGATCTACCCTGGCTAATCATACATATACCGCCTCGAATCCCATGTTCTATGAACAGTAACATATTTTCATCTGTGAGTAGTTCTAGGGTTTGCTCAGTCATTTTTAAAGAGGCCTGCCAAGCCAGTCCAGGGGCGGTCATCATATGGGCGGCGTCTAAATCATAGTTCTTCTTGCAAATTTTTCGAAAATTCTCAAATACATCGGTTAATAGTAGCACATCCGTTTTCATATACAGGTCGTGATATTCTCCCAAGTTTATTATATTAAAGGTATCCCATACAGTTTGGGTATGCCGATAATCTTCACTCTTAATATCTTCGCCTTTAATATCATTATGAAATGCAGAAGGGGGAGGGAGTACATTTTCATCAAATTTTTGAAAGGATGTCATATAGCTATAGGGATATACTCCTTTCCTAATAAGAGCATTCTGTTGTACTATATCAGGGAAAAATGTGCTCTGAGAATATGAAATTCACTCAAGTCTAAATTGGAAACTAGTTTTTCCAGGGAAGTATTCATAAACTGTAGGCTATCAATAAATTGTAAGCAGACACGGGGTCCCTCTTTCTTTGAAATCTTAAAAGATATGTATTTTTCAATATTAGTGGCAATCATATCAATTTTATGGTCTTGCAATTTCCCAAAACTCAGCATAATGTGATGAGAGTCATAATTTTTTAAATTATGAAACACTACAGGAATATTAATAGTTGGCCCATAGTTAAGATTACAGGCATTATACAGGGCACCGCTATAGGCTCCAGTCACGTGATTGTGATCACGCACACGATCTGTTTTCAGTTCACGATGGCACACGTTACAATAGGTAACTCTTTCAAAGTCAACTTCATTCTCCTTAGTCATTCGCAGTGGTTTAACATAACGTAATTTCTCTTCAAGATACTGTTTCTCCATTATCAAGTTGTTAAGGAAATGATTTACAGGGTCGATACCTCGATACACCGTAGCTTGTTTCAGGCATTTTCCATCAGGCCCTATGATAACATAAGAATATCCACAAGGCTCATGAATTGCTAGTCTATGCCTGTAAGATCTAATATTCGAGGGTTTAGTAGTGTCTTCTTTAACAATCAGGGCTTCAAAGTCAGTATAAATGATGAAAGGGATGGAATGCTGATACTGTTTGTTTGTGAATTGGAGATATTTCTGATCTTCCGAGGGCATTTTAATGCGCTGAGGTGCATGTTCTTTGCAATATTGAGCATGATCTTGTAAAAGATCGTCTCTACTATAACGATGTAAGCATCTATAACATACATATTGGGCTCCATTATGCTTAGTTATATCTCCCAGCAGGCGTGACATATTCCTAATTAAAGTATAGTGTTGCTTATCTTCATCACTAATCAACAGTAAATTCACGCAGTCTTCATCTTCACGTTTGGATATATGCAAAGGAAAAATGTCTTCGTCTTCATATCCATACACATTTATTCGTATATTATTCAATTTTTCAATCTGAGGAATCTTCACAACTGAGATAGGGTATTAAATATCTCCAAGTTTAATCTCATTCTCAAAACTTTGATAATGTGACACTCTTTCAGGCGATCTCTTCACGGGATATATAGTATTTGTGGGCTAATAGGTACCACACCAGACATTTCTCGTCTTCATTTCGAATATTTAGTAAAGCTTTCTTGGCTGCAAGTTTTGTTGGCAAGGGTATATAGCTAGAAGCTGCAAGAGGCTTATACTTTGCACAGAAAACATCTATCTTTCGCATCTTTTGTAAAGTCCATCCAGAGCCTCGGCTGACAAATTCCTCGAACAACTTCAAGATTTGGCAAAAAGCTTCTTCAACATTGTTGGGAGGGGTATCATCACGAAGTTCTGTCACAACATCTATTCTAAAATATGAGCTGGATACCTCTTGGCCACTTGCAATGTCACGAATAAATTGCACATCCGCAATAAGATACCACTTAATAGATCTGTATGCATCAAGTTCATCTTTTAATATCTTCAATAGCTGAGGGCGAATCTCATCAAAACATAGCATGAGACCCCTTTCTACACTTTCAGTGGGTTTCAGAGTGTGTACAGAGAATACATCTAAACCCTTCTTCTTCGCTGCAATCTTGGGGCGTTTATTAGAAGTTGAGGCTAAAGCAGGAGCTTTTCTCTTTTTAGAACCATGTTCAATACGGTGGTGGCGCAGGGCATCACTTTTCTTGCTGAATATAAGTTCACAATGCTTACATTTTATACCATCCTTCAGATGAAGTATCAGATGGCGCTTCAGGTTATCCCGTATGGTAAACTGTATGAAGCATTGAGTGCATTCAAACACTTTAACGGGAGAATGCGTATTCGCATGTCCAGCCAAGTCTTCCTTACGAACAAATGCACGTTCGCTTACTTTACATCGATAATTCAAGGCATCATCATCAGAATGAATCTTCATATGTCTTGCTAAGGCATCTTTTCTAGAAAAGTGCTTATCACAGGATAAACACACCTGCAAAAGATAAAAAAATACAAGACTTTAGTATAAACACGCTATTCTCGGTAACAATGTAATACATTTCTCAAGATGTATATAAAGAAATCATGAATCCATTATACTATCCCCATTAGAAATAATAAAATTCCTGAATTAAAGAATATATCCAGATACTAAAACCCCCAGACATTTCATTAAATTCATAAAAACACTCATTAAATAAAGTTGTTACGCATAATAAAAATACAAAGTTTAATAAAATGAGAGAATAAAATCACATTAAATCAAATACTTACATGTCCAATCCTGTTCAAAGAGGGTGCATTAAGCATAGGAAAGTCAGTAATGATAGGGGTAATACCTCCGATATTACTTTCTAAGGCAAACATATTCGCAGAACAACTTGAAACGCGTCTTAACAGCACGAAATCAAAGTCTCGAATGATAAAATCGCTGCTTAAAGACCACTTACGTCCATTCACAAAGAAAAAATAGTTCCTGTAATATCCGTCCGCCAAAGTTATCTCTAAAGAGTTCTTGGTGTATCCGTAGGTCAAGGGCATGCCAAGGTCACGTGAAGGTTACATCACGGTCACCGTTAAACTTACAACACACGAATGTAATTATGCACAAATCCGATAAAAAAAAAACAATTCTTTCAAAATCGTAATCGATTATATCTTTTTAATAATCGTAATCGATACATTAAATAAATTCACATCTTAAAAAAAATAATAGATTTTAATAAAATAATTAAAGAAAATCCCTTTGCGAGATGAAAAATGCCTTAGAACCTCCAATCCTTAAACAATACAGCAACGCGCTATCCCTTGCAAGCATAAAATACACCGAATAACATATACTCCTCTCTCCCCCTCCTTCCTCGAGACACTAACACTCAACGCCATTACTTCCTCATACACTAAACGTAACCCATAGCAACCACAATCCATAATAAAACATTCACCTTCACCCCCAACGTACATCCAAATATCCAGTAGTTCAACGTGAAACCCCGTATTTTTACAGCAAAACGCACTTTACAGGGATTCATAGAATGGGCATGGAACAAAAAATTATAAAAAATCATCAAATTCACCCAGAAACTACCTAAAACCCTCAAATTACTTATAATTATCATCTACATAAGCTATATAACCATTTATAACCTTAAAAAAGTAAGGAGGCTAGTAGATAAGGAAGGAAGGTTCTGCGGCAGAGGCGGAATAATGCGGATGCGGAATCCAAGATGACGGCCATTCCGCATTCTGTGATCCTGAACGGGGGTGTAAAAGGGGAATAATGAAAAAAGGTGGGGGTAAAATTTTTGAGAAACTTTTTTTCGGGTGGCAACGATTTCGTAGTCTTGTACGAGGGGTTTAGGGTGGAAATAAATTTTTTGAATGAGTTTTTTCTAAGTATGGGAGAAACTTTTTTCAGGGTGCCAACGGCTGAGGTTCTGCGACGAAGGAGGCAGGAACAAAGTCATAAACACTTTTCAACTTTGTTGTAAAGTGTTAAAAATCTTGAAATGGTGTTTGTTCTCAGTCTCTCATTGACTAGCTTATTATGCTTTCCTCACTTATTAACACTTTACAACAAAGTTGAAAAGTGTTTATGACTTTGTTCATTCTGTCTGTCTGTCTGTCTGTCTATCCGTTAGCACGATAATTGCCGTAAAAATGACTTAATCAAAATGAAATTTTAGTATGTTGTTCAGACGGTCTGTAGGACCTATGGGAATATAAATGAATAATATCACTCAATTAGTTTTGGATTGAACCCGGGTTGAAAAAATGAAATACATTGAACCCTATGGGACCTAATTTTTCAAACATTTTTTAAGCAGATTTAAAATTCACAAATTGCTTCAAAAGTTTTATGAAATATTCAGATTGTACCATAAAATATATAAAAAACAAATTCAGCAAAATGTATTTAGTAGTTTTTTAAATAAAAATGAAAATAATAATTATAGCCTTTATATGAAGCGATCACGTGACCATGATATGAAAAGATCACGTGACCCACTTCAAATGATATATGGCATCCATCTTGTCTCAAAATCGTGATTTTTAAAGTTCTTTTTAATTCATATTGAGTGTTGTATCCGTCCTAAAACCACTTTATTTTTGCTTAAATTTTGTGCATCTACATACTGAAACAACGCCATTACAATATATTTGAGTTTAAATGCTCATCCAAATTTGATTATTTCTACAACGAAGCCCATTTTTCACCTATGTGAAATGTAAACAGCAAAATATGTAGAATGAGTTGTATTAGAATTGCTGTATTTCTTTAACACAAAATCATTTAGTTCATGGAGTCTGCATAGCTGATATAAATCAAATATTCATCGATATTACAAAGAGAAGGACAATTTTTTTCGATGAAGTTTTACGCATAGAATTTAATTACGTGTAGCTCCATGGTCTTAATTTTTAAATAAAATAAATTATTATAGTATTGTGATGAATGACATGAATGGGAAATTATTTATGAATGAAATGCTGCTTTTATAGAGAGAGCCAGGCGTGTTACTTTTTCTATGACGTCATTTGAATGAATTTCAGTTGTTTTCGATGAAGTTTTCAAATATAATAAATTATCGTGGTATTATGATAATTCTAAAATTATTACCGAGGAATGTATCACATTTTAGAGATGTTTAAACCAGGCAATTTATATTTCAATACCGTCATTTGAATGAAGTTCATTTTTTTCGATGAAGGTTTAAGTTTTCAAATATAATAAATTAATGTAGTATTGTGATAAGTTTTAAAATATTACCGAGGAATGTATTGCATTTTAGACATGTTTAAATAAAATTGCATTGAAGTTGGAAAGTGTTTCATAATCAATGCTTTAAACATGATTGATCTTTCTTGTTTTTAATTCTGATTTCTCATTCAATTCGGCTTTCTTCATTAAAAATTTCTTCACGGATTCTGTCGGCTGTTGTTTTATACTATACAACTCTGTTTCTAACTCCACTTTGTTCCATTTTTCTAGAAAGTTTCTTTCTATTTTCTCTTTACTTTCAGCCCATTTTTTACAAATCTTTTTTGCTATAATATTCCACCACCGCTTAGCCTCGCCGTTTAACGTATCTCCTACCATGAAAAATTTTTGTTTGTCACTTTTCGATGCTTTTTGAAAAAATATTTCAAAGTTTTTCATATATGCTTTCGCTGATTTTTCCCATTAAAACTAAACACTGACTTCCGTGACATCGCTAGCGCTGTGACTAACTGTTCTATTCTAATTGTGCTATGTTCCGACTATTTTCCATTTCTGAGTTCTTTAAACAAATATATGATGAAATACAACTTTCTTTTGTTATTGACTTTTACATTTTTTCGGGCGCCATTGTAAAGACTATTGGTCCCTTCCTAAACGTAATATTCGTACTACACTAATATACTATATATGCAGTTTCAATTCTTATTCTGAACATAAACACCTTTCAATTTCAATTCCTACTAAAACATCTGCTGTATTATTAAACTGGATACATTACTAATCACCTGTATTTATCACGGCCATAATAATAATACAAATATATCATATGTACTGTAACTTTACGTGGTATGGCGATAAGCTTACATGGATACGCATTTACAAAGCTTTTATGCTTGCCACTGGTTTTCTTTTATCTCGTCTTGTATTCCGCCCAAACTAAGGATACTAGACTTTTCCTAGTCATAGTGGTATCTAAATGGATTTCCTTCCACTAGCTGCCGGCAACATTCAAATTCTTACTCGAATCATTCAACCTTCAACCTATCCTTCTTCCTTCCTTCCTTTGAAACTCTCAAAGAACCCTTCTACTCAAGAACCCACTGGAATTCGAACGATCCGAAACTTATTCCTATTCTATTTCAGGAACGCAGAATGTGCTGATTAGCTCGGTGATTGGTCTATAAACCGAACCAGTTAGAATTGTTAGTTTATGTAAACATAAATTATAATGCAAACTGTGGGAAATAATAATCGAAAGGTTATTTAGACCTCACAATCTTCTAATGCTATTTCAGCTTTTTCATTTTGTCATATACAAACCGGATTAGGATGTTTTATTCTAAATATCTGCCTGTTAAGATAATTTTGAAAAGTGATAACATAGATTCTTGTCCTTTTTTTTGGAGAAATAAAGGAAATGTTTTAATAGAATATTTTGAATAACAATGTTATTTAGAATACTATAGGAATTTGCATATAATTGTGAATTTTAAGTTTCTTTATAGTATTTATCCCATATGAAGAACGGGTATACTGCTAGTAATCTATATAAATTAAATTTGAAATATGTCTGTTTGTCTATTAGTGTTTTTGTCTCATCATCACGGGAGAACGGTTGCACAGAATTTTATGAAATTGTGTGGATAGCATAGGAATAGTTCCACTTAAAATGTGTTTATACGGCAGACGATTTTAATTAATGTTTTTCTTTTAATTTAAATAATAGATAAATGAATCTAAAAATAAATTTTTTAAATGAACGGTATTGCATTTTTGACTGGATTTATGGGAATTAGTGATATTTTTAATTTTTTAAGTCATCTGTTTTATTTTGGCAAATATTTTTCATACTTATATATTGTCTTTAGCCAATAGTTGAAACAGAATAAATGTCAGTTCGGGTACATCTTCTAATTCTCATACAATTTTAGCGTTTTCATTTCGGTATATATTGATCCAATTTCATATTCTTGTAAATTTGTTTAGAAATGGGACCAGAATGTTTTATTCCCCAGATGTACCCTTGAAGATGATTTTGTATAACGAGATCAGATATTCTTATGCTTTGTTTTAGGAGAATTAAATTAAATATTTTTATAAAAGGTTTTGAATAACGATGCTATTTAGAATACTACAGGGATTTGCACTTAATTGTGAATTTTAAGATTTTATATTATACATTTCGTACGAAGAACGTGTATACTGCTGGTAATTTTAATTAATAAAAGGTAATGTCTGTCTGTTTGTGAGTTTGTCTCTGTGTGTGTCTTATACACTATAGGTTCAGCGACCGCGCGTCGGAGAGCTACGAAATTTGGCAATCGGAGACCCGGGGTGCAGTGTCTAGAACTAATAGTGTGCCGACCGCCTATATTCCTTAAATTTTTTTTAATTTTCGATATCTCGAATTTTTTTTCTACTCCCTTCAAATTCAACTGTACTATGCAGACGATATTTGCTCTGCAAAGTTATTTGAAAAAAAAAAAATGATATATTGCTAGGCAACAGAATTAAACCCAATGAGTTTATATTTGAAAAAAAAAATGTAAATATATACTATATTGCTAAGCAACGGGATTAAAACCAATGAGTTAAAACAGCGGTAAATCTGTTTTGTTTCAAATAATATAGAAATGTATAGAAATACATTTGATCTGAATTGCATTTTTGATTGGATTATATCCAGCATGGCCTTTGAGTTTACAGATTACGGGATTAAAGATAATGAATATTTTTTAATAAATAAAATGCTCTAACTTGCAGGCAATATCAGATGAGAAATAGAAGTAATTCAAGCAACATTAAAAACCTTTATAAGGTATGAACTGATTACTGAGTAATGAGAAATGTTTGGAAACATAAAAAGCTAAAAATAATTCGTATGTCATAAATTTAACACACACGGAAGAAACATACTTATACTGTTTAATACTTATACATGTGTTGCATACTTACTTATTAGTATTTTCCCCACTGTGAAACAATTTAATATAATATATTAAAAAAATATCTTGACTCATGTTAAGTATAGAATATATAAACATTTAAAACGTGGAATATGTAAAAATAAATGCTCTGCTGATTACAAAATATAAAAAATGGAAACTTTCACAAGCTAGTGCACTCAAAAGACTGAAAAATTAAATATTATTTCCGGCCTTGAAAGTACACTAGTTTGTTAATAACTGTAATGCACTGAAAATGAGCAAATTCTAAATTATGTTTACATAGCTTTTAAATAAAGAATTACAATGAAAAATGTATTATCAAAGGAATCATAATTACCCCATATTTACTTGTTGAAACGCCTGAGACGACAACGGGATTGATTTATTCCAAAAAAAAACCCACACGCATGCATTTTGCTCAACCGCCATTAAAGTGACTAAATCAGGCTCTTGGTCAAAGCCGAAGAGTGACGTTGATGTATGCACACAAGAATGCGCGTTGGGTGGGTTAAACATTTGCTTTACCGGCTAGACGCTTGTCCTATACCTCCCAATGCTGGGAGATGTTCCTGAAAAGCCGCCTCCGCCAGACGGCGTTGGTCTCGAATAAGCGGTCTAAAGCGGAGGAGTTAACATTGAAACTAATGGGAATTTATTGCAAATAAAATGACCGATGTCTTTCGAAATAAATGAAGAATTTGTGTGAAATTTAGTGTGATTATTGTAAGTGGTATACACAAAAAGTCATTTGATTTTCAAAGAGATTGAGCTAGGGATATATTCGTATTTTTAAAATTTTATTTAACTTGATCTGGTGTTCGTTCAAACCTTTGAGGTCCAAAATAATCAGGTTCATTTATCACAGTAACGTGAAATTCGTTCTGACGTTTCCTCTTGTGGTACATTTCAATTCTTTCGATTTTGAAGCTTATCGGGCTAGCCCGTCCTGGGTCCGCCATAGGACTTTACCTGGTTTTAGAAAATAACTCGAAAATCAGAGAACGTTGGAAATCTAAATTTAGTATATCGTTTTCTTTTGGGGTGTATTTTAATTCTTTCAATTTTGAACCGTACCGGGTTAGCCCGTCTTAGGCCCGCCTTAGAAACTCACCCGTTTTCGCAGTATAACTCAAGAGCAGGTGTATCTAAAACTTCGAAGTTTAGAATATCCTTGCCATTTGCTGTATATTTTAACTCTTTGGATAAAAAATCTTATCGGGTTAGCTCGTCCTGAGCCCAACAAAAGGAATATATCGTTTTTTGAGAATAACTAAAAATTTGGAGCATCTAGAATGTATAAATTTAATATGTCATTGTCCTTTGGGGTATATTACATTTCATCGCATTTCGAACCGTATCGGATTAGCCCGTCTTGGGCCCGTCATAGAAATTTACTCGCTTTTAAAAAATAACTCGATCAATCGGAGTAGCTAAAAAATGTAAATTTAGTATATCATTTCCGTTTGGACGGATTTTAATTTAGATTTTGAACCTCGTCGGGCTAGCCCATCTTGGATCCGTTGAAGAATGCATTCGTTTTTGAAAAAATAACTCGAGAACCGAAGTAGCTAAAAATTCCAAATTTAACATGTCGTTGGATTTTGGGGTATATCTAAGTTTCTTCGCATTTGAACTTTATCGGGGTAGTCCGTCCGGGACCCAACATAGGAATGGACCAGTTTTTTAGAATACCTGGAAAATCGGGGAAACTAGAAAATATAAATGTAGTACATCCTTATCTTTTGGGGATTATTTTAATTCCTTTGTTTTTGAACCGTATCGGGCCAACCCGTTTTGGACCCGCCTTACAAATTCACTTTTTTGGTTGAGTAACTCTAAAGCCGGAGTATCAAAAAGTTTCAACTTTTGAATGTCGTTGTCATTTGCGGTATGTCTAAGCTCATTGGATTTAAAACCTGATCGGGCTAGCCCGTCCCGGTCCCAACAAAAAGAATGAACTCGTTTTTTAAAAATAACTCTAAAACTGTAGCAGCTAGAATATCTAAATTTAGTATATCATTGTTTTTTAGGGTATATTTTATTTCTTTGGATTTTGAACCTTATCAGACTCGCCCATCTTGGGCCCGACATAGTGATAATGTACTCATTTTTCGAGAATAACTCGTAAATCGGAGCAGCTGAAAAATCTAAATTTAGTATATCAATTTCTTTTGGGGTTTATCATAAGTTATAATTTGAACCTCATCGGGCTAACCCGTCTTGAGTCCGTCTTAGGAATGCGATCGTGTTTGATGAATAACTCGAGAACCGAAGTAGCTAAAAATTCCAAGTTTAGCATGTTATTGTCTTTTGTGATATATTTCATTTTTTCGACTTTAAACTTCATTCAGCTAGCTCGTGCTGGGCCTGCCATAGGAATATACTCATTTTTTTAGAATAACCCGAAAACTGGATCAGATAGAAAATCCAAATTTAGTATATTAATTCCTTTTCGGGTAGAATTTAATATTTTTGGCGTATATATAATTATAATTTGTGGCTTAGGAATGGGAGATAGGATGTGTGGTAAAAAACCTCATTTGCCGAACAATTATATTAGTTTTCAAACTTGTCCATATTTAAAAAAAAAGAATTTTGAACTATAAGCTCCATTCAATCGTCGACCCCCTTTTTTCCTAGATACATAGTTACATCCATATGCAAATGAGCTAAGAAGTGCGAAATTTGTCCACGGATGTTGGGTCGGTGCACTGGGAGTACGAGTGAAGGTTACGGTTCTGCGTGATCTGACGAAGAAGGTTTTATGCCTTCGAAACCGGTCGATATTAGTATTTTGAGTGGTATTCTGCTTTTTACGAAGATAATTTTATTTCTTTAGCAGAAATTTGGACCGCACGTATTGATTTTGTTTACTTGAAATTGAAAATTTTCAATAATTTTGAAAAGCATTATATGAATAACTTGAACAAATGCTTTAAAAGCGAACTTTTGTTTTGCATTTTGATACATATTACCATGTAAACCCAAAAAGAGAATGTATTAGAATGTCTAGCAGATATTTTGTTTTATCTCATATGTTCGGCTACTAGGATAAATGCTTGTCGGTGGACTTGTGAATTTGGAAGAAAAACATGAAACACCATTGCCGCTTGAATATTAGAACAAGGTGGGGGCTGCCTACAAGTGCTGTCTCTTTGTACGGTGAAAGATAGCGCTGATAAGAATTTCGATTGAGAGTGGACATGTAATCGACCGCTATTTTATTTCGACAGGCGCGTCTCCTTTACATACGTTTCCGCAAATTGCCACATCTCTTACACGAACAATGCTCAAAAGATTCGCAAATCAGCGGGGGCTCTGGAAATGGGTAGAACACCAGGAAAGGACATTTTGTACTGTCTTCAGGGTGGCCTCTAGATACAATAGGAAGTATCTCATTAGCACATTGGTCATCTGAGATCGAATCTGTTCTTACTAAGAACCGTCACATGTACACTATTCTTTTTCGTTCTAAGATTTTACAGGATGGACCCACTCAGAAGGAAATATTTTTCGAAACTATAAGCAGCAAGCTTTCACTCATTTGATGTTTGACGTTGATGTTCGACGTTGTAATTGACGTTGAAAATCTATATTTTTGTTTCTATATTTGGATTAAAAAGGGCTGTTTTTATAGCATATTATATCAGTTTTCTAATAGATCTATCAACATATGTAATAGTTTTTATAGTCGATGAAGCATGTCCTCAAATTCTAAAAAGAAAGTGATTGACAGACACTGCTTCGTACCTCAATGTAAAACAGGTTACAAAAATTTCAGAGGCAAATATTCTCTATATAAAGCTCCTGACAACGATGAACTGAGAGCTAAATGGACAAAGTTAATTCCTCGTGCAGATAAAGTTCTAAACAAAAACTCTGTGGTTTGTGAGTTGCATTTTGCTAATGACGGGTTTTGCATTATTTAATTCTCTTGCGTATAAGCGTAGTCAAGATCTAGGATAAGGGAGGTCGACGATCGAATGTGGGTTTCAGATCGGGCTAGCCCGTTAAGGTTTTAAATCCAATGAGCTAAGATATACCGCAAATGACAACGACATTCTAAACTTGGAACTTTTAGATACTCCGATTATAGAGTTATTCCCCCCCAAAAGTGAATTTCTAAGGCGGGCCCAAAACGGGTTCTCCCGATACGGTTCAAAATCGAAGGAATAAAAATATTCCCCAAAAGATAAGGATGTACTACATTTATATTTTCTAGCTGTCCCGATTTTTCAGTTATTCTAAAAAAACGGGTCCATTCCTATGTCGGGCCCATGACGGGCTACCCCGATAAAGTTCAAAATCGGAGGAATTAAAATATTCCCCAAAAGATAAGGATGTACTAAATTTATATTTTCTAGTTGTCCCGATTTTTAAGTTATTCTAAAAAAACGGGTCCATTCCTATGTCGGGCCCAGGACGGGCTACCTCCGATAAAGTTCAAATCCGAAGAAACTTACATATACCACAAAAGCCAACGACATGTTAAACTGGAATTTTTAGCTATTGTGGTTCTCTAGTTATTCTTAAAAAACGAATGCATTTGTCAGCGGACCCAAAACGGGCCAGCCCGATGGGGTTCAAAATCTAAGTTAAAATCCATCCAAAGGGAAATGATATAATAAATTTACATTTTTTAGTTACTCTGTTTGATCGAGTTATTCTTGAAAAGTGAGTAAATTTCTATGGCGGGCCAAGACGGGCTAGCCCGATAAGGTTCGAAATGCGATGAAATATAATATACCACAAAAGACTATGATATATTAAATTTAAACATTCTAGATGCTCCCAATTTTAAGTTATTCTCAAAAAACGATATATCCCTCTTGGTGGGCACAGGACGGGATACACAGAGGGGGTTCAAAATCTAAATTAAAATCCATCCAAAAGAAAATGATATACTAAATTTACATTTTTTAGCTACTCCGTTTGATCGAGTTATTCAAAAAGCGAGTAAATTTCTATGGCGGGCCAAGACGGGCTAGCCCGATAAGATTCGAAAAGCGATGAAATATAATATACCACAAAGGACAATGATATATTTAATTTAGACATTCTAGATGCTCCGAATTTTGAATTATTCTCGAAAAAACGATATGTTCCTCTTGTTGGGCTCAGGACGGACTAAATCGATTAAATTTTTAATCCAAAGAGTTAAAATATACAGCAAATGACAAGGATATGCTAAACTTCGAATTTTTAGATACACCTGTTCTCGAGTTATACCAAAAACAAGTAAAGTCCTATGGCGGGCCCAGGACGGGCTAGCCCGATAAGCTTCAAAATCGAAAGAACTGAAATGTACCACCAGAGAAAACGTCATACCAAATTTCACGTTACTGTGATGAATGAAATTGATTATTTTGGATCTCAAATGTTTGAACGACCACAGATAAATTTAAATAAAACTTGAAAATACGAATATATCCCTAGCTCAATCTCTCTGAAAATAAAATTACTTTCTGTGTATACCACTTGCAATAATTACTCAAAATTTCACACAAATTCATCAATTATTTTCAAAGATATCGGTCATTTCATTTACATTAAATTCCCATTAGTTTCAATGTTAACTCCTCCGCTTTAGACCGCTTATTCGAGATCAACGCCGTCTGGCGGAGGCGGTTTTTAGGGAACCAGTTTTTTGCCTCAGTCGGCACACTATTCCTTCTAGACACTGTACCAGGGGGGTGGGAAGGTGACACGTGAAAACCGATTTTTAAAATTTTAATTATTTTTTTTGTTATTTAATGTTTTATGCGATTTCGATCGTTTTTTCCCCTTTTTTCTCCACCATCCAGACGTTGTAGAAGAAAAACAAATCACATCACAGGAAAGAGCAGACAATTGCGAGTAAAAATATATCAATTTCAAATCTCAATTTCAATTTCTAATATTTTTTAAAGATTTTAAAACAAAAGTCACTTTCGGCTAAAAAACGAACTTTGGTTTTTAAATTCTCGCATCGGAAAAAATACTTCGACTAATAATTTACATTTTTAGAACGTTCAAAGATCTGGCTTTCTTACAAGCCTAATTTGGTCAAGAAATAATAATAAATTGCCGCAGGATCGGGAGTTTAAGAATTTCCGAATTTCAATTTTTCGGCAATCCGCTAAAGTAGTTCTTCACCGCAGAAGTTTTTTGCGAGCGCAGACGAACTGTCTTTCTATGGAGGAGAGAAGGTGGAGGAGACTTCACGGTTCTGAATACGCAATATACGCAATATGGAAGAAATCGAATATATTTTAAATGACGGAATTAAGAGCTTAGCATATGATCATTATAAAATTTAAATGATTGAATTGTGGCGATGTATTGATTGCGTTGTATTATTGTGGCGTAATGTATTATTGTATTGTAAAAACTTAATTGTGGCGATGTATTAATTGTGGCGATGTATTGTTTACATCGGGTGGTGATTGGGACCACAATGAAAAAACTTAATCATTGCCACTGCCAAAACTGCCGCCGTCTTCACGCAGAGTACTATCGCGTTAAACATGTGGGTCCGTAAGTCCTTCCGAGAAGTTGGTGGTAGGGAAAGGAGAGTACGGTCCCTGTGGATGCCTCCCCCACTGGTTTCCGGTCTAAATTGGGTGGCACTTCCTGGCCGTCCAAATAGTTACCTTACACCTTTCTGGTAGGTCGCGCCAGCGAGTTTACCACCGTTAGAATTTTCAAGGGTAGCGAACAGGCTGGTCGCCGAAGGCGGCTAGTTAATAATGTTGATGGAGAAGGATGCGTGTCTGAGGGTATTAGGAGCGCAAGCTGTAGACGGGTGGATGGGAAGGAATTTTTTACACACTTTTATAAACCCTGTCATGTGACAGGTTTAACATCGAGTTGTATCATAATTAGCTTTAAAATATAATAGTATGTTTTTATAAGCATTTATTTTCAAGTTATTTTAGAAGTTTTTGTAAATGTTTTTGAAATATTTTTACTTTTCCCACGTACATATTAAATAATGTATAGGAAAAGTATTGTGACTGGGTTGAAAATTCTAATTCGGGTTTTCGACGGACGAGTACGTTTTAAGCATACCTGAACTTAAATCGAACGTTTTCGGGGTGATGTCTGTGTGCGTTTGTGGGTGTGTCCGTGAGTTTGTGCATACGATATTTCACGAACGAAGGAAGTGTTTCGAATGTAATTTTTTATGATTTTTACAATCTGTGAATACTGGAACCTTGATAATTTTAAACACAATCGAACATTTGGAAGACCCCAAAATTTTCGAATGAATTTTTAAAAGCATAATGAAATGCAATATTGGTAAATTAATAATCATTTTTTACGTAATTTATTGTTATTCTAAAACAAATGAGACAAACTTTTGAATGATAACTTGAATTGCTCTCGATATATCGTACGTTTTTCAAATAAATGTACCTTGAAACTTGCATAAAAACGAACAATGGAAAGTACCATTAAATATGTAACATTTAGAGATATATTTGGCAGCCTTGGCGACTAATTTTGCGAAGGCGACTTTTTAATGTGGTGTCAACTTGACGTAAATGTCTCCAAATTGTCAAAATTTATGCCAAATGGATGAATGAATAAGTTATATATTTTAATATAATGGTGTATCTTGTAAATTGCTTAGCAGATGTTAGCAATATTTCTAATTGTCAAGTATTATTTGCGGGAAATATAAGTATCTTCAACATAATTTTACATGTTGTCATATCAAAAAAGCGAAAAATGTCAGTGTCAAAATAATCATGTCCATCATTATTTCGTATTGAAAGAAGTAAAATGCTTACATTATGTAGAAAATGTCATGTATTGCTTACATCAGATATTTTAGAGGCTTTAACTTGACTTGGTGTTTGTTTATCAATGTGATTCAAAGCTTTGAAGCCCTCACTAACCAGGTTACATTCATCATAGTAACATGATATTTGGTATCTTGTTGTCTTTTGTGGTACATTTTAATTTCTTTGATTTTGAACTTTATCAGACCAATCCGTCTTGGGATGTTGCCACCGATAGGTAATGCTTGGGCCCGCCATAGGAATGTACTCATTTGTTAGGAATAAGTCGAGAACCGAAGCAGGAGCGATTCCAAATTTAGTATTTTGTTGTCTTTTGAGGTATATTTGTACTCTTTGAACTTTGACCCTTATTAGTTTATTTCGTCTTGGGCGCGCCATATATGGCCTGTAGGAATATACTCGTTTTTTGGGAATAATTCGAAAACCGGAGCAGATATAAAATCTAAATTTAGTATGTCATTGTCTTTTGCGATGTATTTTAATTTTTAGAATTTTGAACATTATCGGGCTACCCGTCTTGGGCCCGACGTAAGAATGTACTCCTTTTTGGGGAATAACTTGAGAACCGGAGCAGCTAGAAAGTCCAAATTTGGTATCTCGTTGTCTTTCATACATTTAAGTACATTTTAATAAGTATATTTTTATACATTTTAGTTGCATATAAATAACAAAAGACGATACTTTAAAGAACTATGTGTTTTGCTTTTACTTGTTTATTTTTTTTTTTTTAAATGTAACCGGTACACCTGTAAGTAGTTTCAATTGTAATATTATTTTTACCTGAAATGAAGGGCCTTCAAAATGCGGTACCGCACAAAGCCACAACCTAAAAAAATGTTCGATTCGCATTTGCGATTCCTAAATGTGTAAATTCGGCAAATTTCTGAATTTGATTTTTCAATCAGATTACAATGCTTTTATGCATGTAAATTCCATGTGCAGAGAAAGTGAAAATGAATTTTATTTGACCTAGAACCAAAATGGAGGAAATTAAGTCCGTCCTTCTTTCTCAGAATCTCAGAAAAGAGTAACAAGTCTTTTCCGATTAACATACCTGATAAAGTATGCAGCGAGCTGCCCCGCCCACAAACGGCCGAGTGACGTCATCGGACCAGTGTCAACCGCGTCCCGGGATTTTCTACTAGAATCGATGGTTACCATGGAAACCGGTGGTCGTCCTCTCCCGGATTTTCTCGATGCTGGGGCTCCCCGGTTCCTATTTCTGGATGACCGTCCGGTTCGGATAATCACGTGACAGCCGGTCAAGAAACGTGGGAGTAAGAATATGCCACATTACTTATTGCAAGCACATGGCGAGTTGTGGAACTTCACAATGTTTCAAAAAGTCGAAACGCACAGTAGATGTACTGTGGCAGATATGCTTGTTCTGAATGGGAGCAGTATGTACAGTAGTTGATAGTGGGGAATGTGTATTCATTAAGCAACGGCCAGATATGGCCATATTGCCACGAGGGGATACATTGCCATGCTACTTTTTCTTTATAATTAATGTAACTTTTTCTTTATATTTAATGTAACAGAGAAACAGTGCATACGGACAGGCAGGGTTCGGTTAAGACAGTGTTTGGGGTTCTTGACTTCGAGGGAGAGGGATTTGGGGACACCAAATGTTCTGCAACACCTTACAAGTCTGCAGCATAAATATTTCAAAAGTGGAAGTGCTGCATTAAAGTTCCTAAGAAAGAAATTGTAGCATTTGTTTTGTAAAAGTCTGTGTTTTTATGTTTTATACACTCTTTTGAAGAGGTTATGTAAATATATTGCCCAATTATATTTTATTGTACATTTTGTATTTACTTATTGAGGACATTTTTTGCAATCCTTACCCTTTTTGATTATTTTCTGCAAATTGTTATTTAATAAGTAGAGATATTAGAAGAAACAAACAAACAAGAAAACACAAAGCTGAAACATTGACTACTTATTTAAACTTTGATATTAAAATATTATTTATGTTTAAAATACATGTTAAAACGCTCTCCATTAAAAAGAGTGAAAGTTTCTCAACAATGAAGTGGCAATGATAACATGAGGGTTAAGTGGGAGCTAAAAGACACGTAATGTTTGATGCGGGGTGGGGGGACGCAACTAAACCAAGCAGGGATTTTTTTCAGCCCCCGGTCCACTTTCCCAATTTTCACAAATGAGAAACAAAAATATTGTGTTTTTTCCATATTAATATTTTTACACAGTCAAAAAATAAAGAGTTAGAGTGTTAAGAATTAAAGTACAATGCAGTCTTAAGGACAGCAACAGCTACTTGTTTCCAACTTTAATATATATAAATATTATATATATATATATATAAATTTGAATAGCATATTTCCCCCTTCTCTCCTGGAAAACTAGCATGTACGAAAGTTGTATTTAAGAGGCTGAATAAAGTTGCAGTTAAGGAGCTAAATAAAGTTGCAGTTAAGAAGCTGAATAAAGTTGCAGTTAAGAAGCTGAATAAAGTTGCAGTTAAGAAGCTGAATATTGTAGTGATAAAAACTAACTACTAGTTACTGGCCAAAGGGATCTAAATGTGGAGTAAACTAACTACTAGTCAAAAGGACAAAAATTTGGCGTTGTAAATTTTTTAAGGAACAATTTACGTATGGTGGATCATCGAACATTGCTTCGTGAAGAAAAGTAGAACCCTCAAATTTTTTTTCCGTGAAAGTCTTTTACTTTTACTGCAAGGTAAAATATTATTAGTCTTGTCATTAAAGAAACTTAAGTAGTTTTTAAAATTTATCCTTTATTTAAGTATATTGAAATTTGCGCTATTAGTTGCAACATTACCTTTATCAATTACAACAACTGGAGACTTAACTCTTGTCCCGGCCATAATTGTATATGCCCTGCCTAAAATTCATAAACCCAATTTGTATTTTCGCCCTATTGTTTCTAATATTGGTACTCCCTGATATTCTATTGCTCGATTTCTTGCCTATACGCTCTCTCCTATAACTACTAGTAAGTTTGCCAACAAGTTAAAAACTTGGTTTCCTGTTAATAGCAGCATGATGTCATTTGACGTGAAATCTCTTTTCCCCAATGCGTGTCTCGTGTGTCCTGACGAAAAAGGCTGTTTTGCTTTCGAAACCGGTCGACACAGTTAGTTTTGTATCATATGCTGCTTTTAACGAAATTATTTTAACTTTATTTTATTAAGTTTAATAGTAGCAATATTAGACCAGAGTGGTGATCAATTTTGCGGAATATGAAATATTTTTAAAACTCAATTTATAATACTTTAGATGCTAGTACATGCCTCTAACTGCATGGGAGTTGTTGTACACTTCATAATTATCGCACCGTCATGTCACTGGCTTGGTTCTTTAAGTCACATAAGGATGTTAATTTTATGCACTTTTCTCTCCGTCATTTCGAACTTTTAAACACTGTTTAACTATTCATAATCGACTGGACTTTCAACATCTTCTGGTAGTCCTGCATTTTTACTTTCCTTATATACATAATGTATAAGGAAAGTATTGTGACGGGGTCGAAAATTCGAATTCGAGTTTTCGACGGGAGAGCACGTTTCAAGCATCCCTGATTACGAGAACATTTTTAAGGTGATGTCTGTGTGTGTGTGTGTGTGAAAGTATGTGTGCGTGCGGGTGTGTGTGTGTGTGTCAGTGAGTCTGTGGAGACGATATATCACGAACAAATATAGCGATTCGAATAAAATTTGGTACAAAAATCACAATCCGTGAATACTGGAAGCTTATTGTTTTTAAACGTTATCGAATGTTCAGAACCCCCCAAATTTTCGAGTGAAATTTTGAAAAAATCATCAAAAAATCAAAACCTTTAATAAAGTTACGAAAACAGCCATTTCTTATGTAATTTTTCCTTAGTAAACGATTGACATAAACTTTAGAACGCTAGCATAAACCATAAACCGTTCTCGAGATATTGCACATTTTTTAAATAAATGTATAAAAAAATCCCATAAATTAAAATGAATATATTAACTGTTAAGAAACATGATCACTTTTTATATGTAATATCATGCGATAAATTGGGTGACATCATTGTTGTGGATCTAGCTCGTTCCATTCATGAGAAAAGATACTTTGAGTAATACTTTTGCATTTGAGCGTCAAGAGTTATTTATCTGCTATAAGAATAATTTATTTCCCCTTCCATAACGCTTGGCGAGATTTTGGCGCCGAATTGGGCGGATTGTAACTTGGCGACTTTTTAATGTTGCCAAATTAACGAAAATTTCGCCAAATGGATAAAAATGACACTAAATCAATGAAAATGACGACTAATTGACGAAAATTCAATATCTTGGAAATAATATAAATATCTACTATAAGAAAAACCTATTACTTTCCTTATTAACACTTTACAACAAAGTTGAAAAGTGTTTATGACTTTGTTCATTCTGTCTGTCTGTCTGTCTGTCTGTCTGTCCGTTAGCACGATAACTGCCGTAGAAATGACTTAATCAAAATGAAATTTTAGTATGTTGTTCAGACGGTCTATAGGACCTATGGGAATATAAATGAATAATATCACCCAATTAGTTTTGGATTGAACCCGGGTTGAAAAAATGGAATACATTGAGCCCTATGGGACCTAATTTTTCAAGTATTTTTTAAGCGGATTTAAAATTCACAAATTGCTTCGAAAATTTTAGGCAATATTCAAATTGTTCCATAAAATATATAAAAAAAAATTCAGCGAAATATATTCAGTAGTTTTTTAAATAAAAATTAAAATAATAATAACACCTCTTATATGAAGCTATCACGTGTCCATGATACGAAACGATCACATGACCCACTTCAGAATGATATATGGCATCCATCTTGTGTCAAAATCGTGATTTTTAAAGTTCTTTTTAATTCATATTGAGTGTTGTATCCGTCATAAAACTACTTTATTTTTGCCTAAATTCTGTGCATCTACATACTGAAACAACACAATGACAACATATTCCAGTTTAAATGCTCATCTAAATTTGATTATTTCTACTATTAAACCTATTTTTCACCTATGTAAAATGTAAACAGCAAAATATGTAGAATGAGTTGTATTAGAATCGCTGTAATTCTTTAATACAAAATCATTTAGTCCATGGAGTCTGCTTAGCTGAGATGAATGAAATATTCATTGATTTTAGAAAGAGAAGGACGATATTTTTCGATGAAGTTTAACGCATAGAGTTTACTTACTTGTAGCTCAATGGTCTTAATTTTTAAATAAAATAAATTATTATAGTATTGTGATGAATGACATGAATGGGGGAATTATTTATGAATGAAATGTTGATTTTATAGAGAGAGCCAGGCGTGTTATTTTTTTATGACGTCATTTGAATGAATTTCAGTTGTTTTCGATGAAGTTTTCAAATATAATAAATTATCGTAGTATTATGATAATTCTAAAATTATTACCGAGGAATGTATCACATTTTAGAGATGTTTAAACCAGGCAATTTATACTTTAATGCCGTCATTTGAATGAAGTTAATTTTTTTCGATGAATGTTTAAGGTTTCAAATATAATAAATTAATGTAGTATTGTGATAAGTTTTAAAATATTACCGAGGAATGTATTGCATTTTAGATATGTTTAAATAAAATTGCATTGAAGTTGGAAAGTGTTTCATAATCAATGCTTTAAGCATGATTGATCTTTCTTGTATACATAATGTATAAGGAAAGTATTGTGACGGGGTCGAAAATTCGAATTCGAGTTTTCGACGGGAGAGCACGTTTCAAGCATCCCTGATCACGAATCAAGCATTTTTGAAGTGATGTGTGTGTGTGTATGTGTGTGTGTCAGTGAGTCTGTGGAGAAGATAACTGACGAACGAATGGACCGATTCGAACCAAATTTGGTACAAAAATCACAATCCGTAAACACTAGAAGCCTATTGTTTTTATTCGCAATCGACTGTTCAGAACCCCCCTAAATTTTTGAATGAAATTTGAAAGAAATCGTCAAAAAATTAAAACCACTAATAAAGTTACGCAAATAGACATTTCTTATGTAATTTTTCATTAGAAAACGATTGGCATAAATTTTAGAACGCTAACATGAACCGTTCTCGAGATATTGCCCATTTTTAAAAAATTTATCAAAATGTTATATAAAATAAAAATAAAATATTTGCTATTGAGAAACATTTTCACTTTTCATATGTAATACCATGCGATAAATTGGGTGACACCATTCTCGTGGATCTAGCTCGTTCCATTCATGAAAAAAGATACTTTTGTAATACTTTTGTATTTGAACGACAATATTTCATTTATCTGCTGTAAGAATAACTTATTTCTCCGTCCATAATGCTTGGCAAGATTTTGGCGACGAATTTGGCGGAGTGTCGCCAACTTGGCGACATTTTTAATTGTTGCCAAATTAAAAAAAATCTCGCCAAAAATGACTCTAAATCAATGAAAATGACGACTACTTGTCCAAAATTCAATATCTTGGAAAGAATATAAGTATCTACTATAAGAAAAACCTATTTTTTTTGCTGTAAAAGTAGTAAATTCATTACATTATATAAGGAAAGTCATGTGTTGCCCACATCAGATTTTTGTTTTTATTGTAAAAGTAGTAAATTTATTGCATTATATAAGGGAAGTCATGTGTTGCCCACATCTGATTTTTTAGTTAAGAAACAATTTGTTACTTAACTAAACAGTATGGAATATTAATATATCAGAAAGTCAAGTGGATACTCATAAGCTAAATATTTGTTGCCATAGAATATCGAAATATGTTAATTTCGGAGGAAAATTGGATACATCCGATGTTTTTGTGCAATTGTATCTTCGTTTGTATCTCGAACGTGGTTTTATATTGAAAGCACACTTTGAACATAACATGTAGTCGTAGTTTAATTGATTATTCAGTACAATATTTTGCGCACTTCCAAATTCAAAAAGCATAATTCAAAATTCTAGGACAAAAAAGAAGCAGAGAGCCTCATTAATAAAACCCGATTCCAAAAGAGATAAAGAAAGAACAGTGATTTGTCGTTGCCACTCAAACTGCTTTAATATCTTAACGACTCAATTCCCCCAGATGCGGAGTTCCAGCACTTCTGATTGGCAACAGAAACAAAAATTTGAACCCGACTGAAAGTTGTTATGATTATGAGGTCCTAAAACTGCCATTACGGCTCATAATTAGAGAGAACCAGAGCACGGTTTCAGTGAGAAAATAATGAAATCTCGTCGTTAATAGAAAAGGGCCATTGCGACATTGAATGGGTTTAACTGTGAGTTGAGTTACATTTTGTTGTCGGAAATATTTAGCTTAATTATGGATACAGGTGGAATTCAGTAAAACTGAACAAAAAAAAAATAACTTTAGTATGGCTCAACTCGACTTTCTCATATTAGAATCCATTTTTAAGCATCTTGTTTTTGCGAATTTTGCAAGAAATATTTTGAAAAATCTGTACTGTTGTTCTAAATGGTTACAATTATAGCATGTTATTCATTTTAAACAGCTTCATTTTAAATAGCTTGAAAAAATATTTTGACTGATACCAAGTTTGATAATGTACCCGTCCTCCCGGGGGGTTGTTGTTGTTGAGACCCAGACCGTCCGACCTACCAGAAAGGTGTAAGGTAACTGTTTGGACTTCCGGGAAGTGACACCCAATTTGGACCGGAACCCAGTGAGGGAGGCATCCACAGGGACAGTAACCTCCTTCCCCTACCACCAAACTCTCGGAAGGACATACGGACCCACATATTTAACGTGATCGTACTCCGCGTCAATACGGCGGCAGTTTTGGCAGTGGCGGGAATCGAACCCGGGCCTACCGAGTGCAATTCCCGCGCGCTAACCACTGGACGTCCCGGGGGGGGGGGGTGATCCTCCTCCCCGAGGGGAGCGAATAGCGTCACGAATACAAACATTGTATCGCGGTTATTTTTAATCGTATGTATTGAAGTTGTTAAGTTTCGTTTTGCAATTCACAAGGTAGTAACAAAACATAGATTTAAGTCGAAGGAATTTTTGAGCTATGATTCATTATGACTTTCGACTAAGGTTGACACAGGAACAGTGTTTGGATTGAATGAATTCTTCTTTTGGTGATGAAGCACCATGCAAAGCAACCATTTACAACTGGTTTAAAGGAATCCATCTTGGACGTAGGAGTCTCACTGATTAATTTCGTGAAGTTCGACCAAGAACTGCTGTGACGCCAGAAAACATTGATACTGTGCAACAAATGATCAGTTTAGATCGTCATGTCATTTATGATGAAATTGAGGCCTCTTTGAACATTTCAAGGACCTGAGTGCATTCAATTTTACATGATCATTTAAAAGTCGAAAAGGTATGTGAGCGCTGGATTCCACGCAATTTAACTTAAGCTCAAAATCATGTTTGTGTCATCAAATGCTGCAAGGGAAATTCCAAGTTTCAACTTTGGTGCCTCAAAACATGTCTTTGACATTATAACAGGTGACGAAAAGTGGATTTAGGCCTATGAATACAGAACAAAACACTAATATACTGTTTGGGTGTTTTGAAATAAACTAAATCTTACAAAAGTTGATCGTGCGCGAAGTATTTCAAAGAAAATGATTGTTTTCTTTTTTCGGGAAATCCGGCCATGCTGCAACCGTTGCTTTTGAAGACCGTAGAACAGTAAATGCTGATTGGTATACGACAATTTGTTTGCCAGAAATAGTTGCTAATCAGAAAATATATAATGCGAAGCGTGACATTATTCTTCATTATGACAATGCTAGCTCACACACTGCATTTTTAACTATCAATTATTTGAAACATGAAAAAATTGATTTGATGACTGATTGTTCTTATTCGTCTGATTTAATTTTTTCTTGTTCCCCTAAAGCAAAAATAGAATACCTGGTCAACGATTTAACAGCTCCAGAAGCAGCAGATGAAGCTCTGATATACCAATTTCTGAACGGCATAACTTTTTTTAAAATTGGTTTATTCGAATGAAAAAATGTATTGATGTTAGAGGCGAATATTTTGAAAGCAATAAAACGATTTATTTACATACAAAAATATTTTGTGCATTGCTTTCTAAAAACTTAAATACTAGCCTGCGTATACTTGTGATACAAGTTGAACTAAACACCGTGGAATGTGGGTGTCAAGCGGAGGCTCGTACTACGGACATCTTTTTGTGGAGAAATAATAACTTCCGGAACAATTTTAGTAAATATTTTTTTCATCTATACGCACATTATTCCAACAACCCTTCAGCGTTGAGCGCCATCCATCGGTCTATATTTTGTGACTATTTTGGTAGTTTATAGTTTATTGAGGGGGAGGGACAGTTTAAATCGCGATACGAATGTATATTGTTTTTTACTGTATATATTAAAAAAAAAATCCGCCAGAAGTATACAGGGTTCCTAGTAACGTAGTTAATCATCCCAATAATTTTGAAAGGAAATTTCCTTGAGTATACATATTACCGTAATTTCCTGCATATAATCTGTGGCGTTTCATAATCTGTATGACTACTTTTCAAAAAGAGAAAAAATAAATACTTTGTAGGATCCGCAGATAAAATCGGATATATATATATATATATATATGATCTTCTGACGATGTTTCGGCTATGTGGCTGTATCGTTGGGCGAAACACATTTAGAACCTCTGGGGATGCGAAGATTCTTGAAAAGCTGGATCTACATAGGTTCTATCCAATTTCATATTTTCGAATTGCATCTTTTCTTTTATTTTTTGTCATTTTAATATTTTGAGCCTCCAGATTTGGATAATCCTTTGATGTTTAAACTTGATTTGTATGTATCGCTCTTGAATGTTGATAGATTCATGTGTATTATTAATAATTTAAAATTAAGATCATTTTGTATTATATGGTAGCATTGTTTTCCATTTGTTAGATATTTCATTTCATATTCTCTTTACTTAATTTTCCTCCGTATTGTTTTTGAGCCAGGGTATGACAATGATCATGTTTTAAATTAGTCGTATTATTTTTATTTATTTTTATCTTTATATGTAGAGTGATTATAATTAAAGTTCCCGGTTTGAAAATGGTCTCAAATAAAGAGCACTGGTCAGAATGATTTGAAATTTTGCGTGAACACTCGTGGAGCAATGGAATTTCGTTCGGTGAAGAAAAAAACAGTAGTTCAAAAAGTCGCCGCTAGGAGAATAATTGGCGCTTTACTACACCAGAATGCAATACAAAAGTAATAAACGTTGACTTACTCATTGGCTAATGACGTAATAAATGTTCAATATGCTGTCCTTCGAATACTGAATTAAAAGTCGATCTTTCATCATCATATGCATGCAAGTAATGAAAAAAAAAATTCATCCATTGAAACAATGTTAAATTCTAAGCAAACGTAAGCCGTATCTTTTTTCACAAAAAGTGAATTTAATTTGTTTTGCATAATTACTCTTCAAATGCTGCTGCAAATTTGCATAAGACAGTGACGTTGCAATAAACGTTTGCTATAAAAAAGGAAGAGCGGAACTTGTTTCTTATAACTTAATGAAAAATCTCTATTGTTCTGTCGCAATGACTCTATCATTAAAAGATCGTGCTCTTTTTGTCAAATTGTTTTATGAGAATAACAGCTCTTGTTTAGTAGCTCTTAGAAAGTTCAGAACGTTGAAAAAGTTAAAATCTGGTCCTCTGTGTGGCAAAAGCTTGCGCAAAATGATTTTAAAATTTGAAGAGTCTGGCTCTTTGGATATCAAATCTGGCAGGGGACGGAAAGCAGTCGATGGAGAGATAGTGGAAGACGTAGCTACAGCGTTAGAAGAAGAGCGTAAAGCTAATGTATCTACGAGTGCACGTGGAATTGCCCGATCATTAGACGTACCCTCCAGTATGGTGCAAAAAATTTGGAAACATATTTTGAAATGTTATCCTTACAAACTGACCCATGTTCAACAGTTGCTACCTGCAGACAATGTTGCACGTGAAATGTTCGCACTTCAATTTCTGACTCGGATACAAGTGGACGATGAATGGCCCTGGAACGTTTTGTGGACTGACAGAACACGAACTGACGAAGCACGACTGACGAAGCACACTTCCATCTCCACGGAACTGTTAATACGCAAAATTGCAGAATCTGGGCAACCGAAAATCCACAGGAACTACGCCAGGTGCCTCTTCATTCCCCCAAAGTCACTGTGTGGTGCGGATTTACGGCAGCGTTTCTTATCTGGCCTTTCTTTTTTGAGGAAGTTGGTTCTCATGGCCCCGTCACCTGTTCTGTCAATGGCCATCGATATGAACGTCTTTTGAAAAGTCACGTTATACCCACGCTGAAAGAACGTCAGTGACCAGTGTATCGATAATACTATTTTCATGCAGGATGGGGCTCCACCCATATCGCAAAACCAGTGAAGCGGCTACTTCGCAGTCATTTTGGACATGACAGAATCATCAGCCGCCATTTTCCTGTAAGAGGATCAGCACGCTCCCATGACCTCAATCCATGTGATTTTTGGCTTTGGGGGCATCTGAAGAATGTGGTGTTTAATGGACACATTGCCAATTTAGCGGAACTTAAAGCAAGCATCACGCATCACATCCACAGCATCTCTACAGAAACACTCAAATCTGTTGTTGAACACTCTATTTTGCGCTTTCAGCTTGTTTCAGAATGCGAAGGACAGCATATTGAACATTTATTACGTCGTTTGACATCATTGAACGGCATATTGGACAGCATATTGAACATTTATTACGTAATTTATGCGGTCGGACTGTATGAGGCTGGATGGGCACACCGACGAATCGCTCGGCATTTGGGTAGGAGAGATGCAGCAATTAGACGATGTTGGCAGGAATGGGTCCGGAATGGAAGATTTCAGCGGGCAGCGGACGGCCTAGAGCGACGACAAAACGGGGAGATAGAGCGATTGTCAAAGCAGATGTGACAGCACGAGATTAGTCGTTAGCAACCATCCAACATGTGACAAACACGGAAGTGACTATCCGAACCATTAATAGAAGACAACGGGAGCGAAATCTATACTCGCGGCGTCCATTACGCCGCCTACCACTGACCAGTATGAACCGTCAACAGCGATTGCAATGGTGCCCGGCCCTATCAATATGAAATTGTTCAGATTGGGAACGAATTGTTTCCCGTTACGAACTGAGTCCCGACGACCAGCGCAGACGTGTCTGGAGACAGCCCGGATAACGTCAGGGTCCTGCTTTTACTGTCACACCCCACACGACCCGACAACAGGGAGTTATGGTCTGGAGTACCATTTCGTTTGATAGGCGGATCCCTTTGATAGTCCTCCGTGGCATCATCACAGCACAGTGGTACGTTGCAGACATTTTACGACCCGTTGTATTGCCATTCCTTTCGCGACACCCCGGGCTAACTTTTCAGCAAGATAATGCCAGGCCACACACGGCACGTCTCTCTATTGATTGTTTGCGTGCTTACGACATACGTCCTTGGCCAGCCAGATCCCCAGATCTCTCGTCTATTGAGCACATTTGGGCTGAGATGGGGCCTCGCTTGCGATCATCCTAGAATGTAGCCGAATTATCTCGTCAATTGGAGGCCATTTGGAACGACATCCCTCAGAACATCATCCGGCAATTTTATGCATCAATACCACGTCGGGGAACAGCTTGTATCAAGGCCAGAGGTGGACCAACGCCATATTGACGTGCTCACTTTGTGTAGATCTTTCAGTGCAATAAATCATCTAATTGTTCTGAAATTCTAATCATATCTTTTTCAGTATAACCACATTACACGTACCGAATTTTGTCTCATTTGGATAATTCTTTCTTGGTGCGTCGTTTTTTTTTTGTTTTAGAGTGTATTAGAAGATATACCCGTTCTACTCTCATTCTGTTTTAACAATCGGCTAAATAAACTTATTGTTAAACACAATTTATGCGTTTATTGGCTAAACACAATATATAAGTTCGAAAATTCTTTGCCAAAATAAATGAAAGGGATGTACGCAGTCCGCAATTAATATAATTAAGAGTTAAATCAAACCGTTCATTTATAAGATATATTTTTATATTCATTTGTTTATTATTCAAATCGAAAAAATAATAATAAAAATTAACAAACACATTTGATTTAATTTCGTTGCTGAGCAACATGATATAGGAAAGAATCTTCCTCAAAAAATGCTGATAATTAAATAACCATTTTGATTTCTTAATACTTTTCATTGTTGAATAACATCCTGTGAAAAGTAAGCCATGGTGATAGAGTTTTCCTTTACATTCATGTTTCGAACCTGCAATTTTCAAAAGTGACTGATTAGCGCAATAAACTTCCACCAAACTCAGAGATAGAGTTTCAATTCACTTTCACGTTTTAAACCAGCGATTCCCAACCTTTATTGTTTGGAAGAACCAGGGAGTTAGAGAGTAGAACTTTCAGGAAAAAGTTTCGTTTTTCATTAATATCTCAAGAACCCCTGGTTTTAGAAACTTGAAACATAGACTAAATTTTAAGTGGGGCTATTTCAAGGCTACCCATAAAATTTCATTGAATTCCGTTCAGTCGTTCCGTGTCTTGATGATGAAACAAACAAACATATATGCATGATTACATATAGACAGAAAAGACAGACAGACAGATATATTTTTAATTTTATTTATATCGATTAGGGAATCTTAATTTAAAAATAATTGAAAATACATATATTCAATACTATGTTTTTCTATTGTGTCAAATGAAAACAAGGGATGCCTTACGATTACTAGCGGCACCTAGATATAATTCTCAAAGCGTTATGTCATTTTCAAGCGTTTCATCCATAGGAGTTTTACATCCTTCTCTCTAACTCCATTTGCGCAATATTACTTTGTAACTTTTGGAATTGCCTTCTAGTTGGCGATAATACAATAGTTCTAAAAATAAGATTAATTTCTTCAATAATCCGCGTCGTTTTGTGTCGTATAGAATATGCATTTCGTCAGGGGTCGTAAATAACTGAATTTTATTAGTTTGTCGTATAGCAATTAATTATATTGATCGGGAGAAGTTGCTTGACACGTGTTTGTTCTACGATTTTAGGAGCGCAAGTGCAGGCGGCGGATTGGAGGGAATTTTTTACATAAATATATGTCACACTGTTATATGACGGAATTGATATTTAGTTATTTTTTACTTTAGTGCAAGAAAGTTAAAGTCCTTTAAATGCGATCATTAAACTAAGCTATTAAATTCTTTTTACTTTCCTTATATATAATAATGTATAAGGAAAGTGTTGTGACGGGGTCTAAAATTCGAATTCTAGTTTTCGACGGGAGAGCACGTTTCAAGCATTCCTGATCACGAATCGAGCATTTTTAAAGTGATGTCTGTGTGTGTGTGTGTCAGTGAGTCTGTGGAGACGATAATTGACGAACGAATGGACCTATTCGAACGAAATTTGATATAGAAATTAAAATCCGTAAACACTGGAAGCCTATTGTTTTTATACGCAATCGAATGTTCAGAACCCCCTAAATTTTTGAGTGAAATTTTGAAAAAAATCGTTAAAAAATCAAAACCTCTAATAAAGTTACGCAAATAGACATGTCTTATGTAATTTTTCATTAGGAAATGATTGACATAAATTTTAGAAAGCTTTGAGAAACATGTTCACTTTTCATATGTAATACCATGCGATAAATTTGGTGACATAATTTTCGTCACATAATTTAATCTAGCTGGTTCCATTCATGAAAAAAGGTACTTTGAGTAATACTTTTGTATTGGAACGCCAATAATCATTTATCTGCTGTAAGAATAATTTATTTCTCCGTCCATAACGCTTGACGAGATTTTGGCGACGAAGTTGGTGGAATGTCGCCAACTTGGCGACTTTTTAAAATGTTGCTAAATTAACGAAAATCTCGCCAAATGGATAAAAATGAGCCTAAATCAATGAAAATGACGACCTTATGACGAAAATTCAATATCTTGGAAAAAATATAAATATCTACTATAAAAATAATCTATTTTTTTTACTGTAAAACAGTAAATTTATTGCATTATATAAGTAAAGTCATGTGCTGCTCACATCAGAGTTTTACTCTTAAAGATTAATATCTAAATTTAGAAAATTATCTCTAGAAAGAAACATCTGTGATTTACAAACACCACCTAGAGACATAAAAGAACTTTCCGGCTGTTTAAGCACAATGTCTTTCAAATTTGAGGCATCAAATTGGGAGAAACTTCGTAAAATTAGGACTGAAGGACGGCTTTAGTAATTGGGATGTTCTAAAGAGACCACGACGGCACGCAATTATAGTCTCCAATCTTAAAATTAGTGTAAAACACTCGGAGGCAGCGATCGCCATAGAACTTTTTCAGAAGAGTAAAAATACTTCCTGACTTAACTTTGAAGGGGTATTTTGCTTTCCAGACGAGTAATTTTTAACAAATGAGCAATTACTCCTAAATTTCCAGATATTATAAAAACGATTTAAGGGTTATCCAACAGAAGAAATGTTGACTTTTCTGTGTTTAAAGAAAAAGAAATCTGATTTGGGCAGCACATGACTTTCCTTATATAATGCAATGAATTTACTACTTTTACAGTTAAAAAAATGTTATTCTTATAGTAGATACTCATATTCTTTCCAATTTTCTTCAATTAGTCGTCATTTTCGTCGATTTAGCGTCATTTTTATCCATTTGGCGAGATTTTCGTCAATTTGGCAACATTAAAAATGTCGCCAAGTTGGCGACATTCCGCTAAATTCGTCGTCAAAATCTCACCAAGCGGAGAAATAAGTTATTCTTACAGCGGATAAATGGCTATTGGAGTTCAAATACAAAAGTATTACTCGTATCTTTTTTGGTGAATGGAACGAGTTAGATCCACGAGAATGATGTCACCAAATTTCATGTTTCCATGAACATGTTTCTTAACAGTTAATATCTTTTTTTTAATTTATGGGATTTTTTGATAAATTTATTTGAAAAATGTGCAATATCTCGAGAACGGTTTATGCTAGCATTCTAAAGTTTATGTCAATCGTTTTCTAAGGAAAAATTACGTAAGAAATTTCTATTTGTGTAACTTTATTAAAGGTTCTGATTTTTTGATGATTTTTTCAAAATTTCATTTGAAAATTTAGGGGGATTCTGAACATTCGATTATGTTTTGAAACAATAAACTTCCAGTATTCACGGATTATGATTTCTGTACCAAATTTCATTCAAATGGCTCCATTCGTTCGTGAGATATCGTCTTCACAGACTCACTGACACACACAGACATTACTTCAAAAATGTTCGATTCGTGATCAGGGATGCTTGAAACGTGCTCTTCCGTCGAAAACTCGAATTCGAATTTTCGACCCCGTCACAATACTTTCCTTATACATTATGTATATAAGGAAAGTAAAAAGATTTAAGAAATGCTCTCTGTATAAGAAAATATTTTTACAATTATACAAAATATGCTGAGAATCGCGTACAAATTTAATTTGTTTTTTTCCATGATGCTGCTGCAAAATAGACCTTCATTTGTGAAAAATAGTTTTTTTTTCTATGTAATAAAAATTTTAGTCGATGCAAATGGATTTTCAAAAGTAGGAGAAAGATAATCATTGGTCATCTTTTTGCTCTTACATGGAGTAGTGGGAATCACTGTTTGCGAGCGTAGCTTTCCCAATTGCGCGGAAACGGATTACCTGAAGAATGAGAAATCTCCAATCCTAAAATTAGTGTGTGTTTTTAAATTCGTAATATTTTCGGAAAATTCCTGACCGATTTCCGTTTTTATGACTTTTTCAGGACTTACGTGACCTGTAAACATCGTGATTAGCGATTTTTTCTTTTTTACGAAATCAATGCGTAAAAATACGCCTTACTTAATTTTCAAAGCGCATTTTATAGCGTGAAATACGCCTATAGAGGCGTTATCCCGATCTCTGCTCGGAGGTCTCAACGAAAAACAATCTCATGCTCCTTAAATATGGCTCTTTTTTACAGATTAAATTTAAATGTATTTTGTGAAAATGGTAACACAGACTAAATAACACAAACACAAACTATACAGGGTGTCCGACAAAGAGTGAGCAGTGACAGATTTTGTGAACCGTTGGTTGAAGACCCATAGTTCTAATTGCAAAAATGCTTTAAATAAAGTAGGAATCTATGAAATAGTAATTTTAATGCTGTACCATATTTTTGTAGAAAATTAAAAATATTAATATTTTTATACAGCCCTTTTATCTAAAGAAAAATTAAATTATAAAAATGCTTTCAAAACTTCATTTAGTCAAGCTAAAGAAAAATTTTGTTTTTAAAAGTTCAAATTTAAGACGAAATAAATTGGTGGATTTCCTGACTTACACCACTTTCTCATGACATTTTGGCATCACCAAAATTCATGAATCCAGGGGTTGTTCACAAATTGAATGGATGCACAGAAATCATTTAGTAGGGTTTAAAATTTTCTTTCAATGGTTTGTGCTTGAAACTATTAAAGACAAGCAGACGATACTGATTAAAAGTTATTTTAACATTTAAAAAAGTAAAATAAAACAGATTACAGTAATTTTGTCGGCCTGCCAGATATTTTTCAGACAAAATCTGAGGAAAAATAAGCATGCATTTCAAGTATATTTCTTATTTAAGACATTTTTGCAATTTTAAGTATGGGTTGGTTCAAAACGGTTCAAAAAATCTTCCACTGTTCACTTTTTGTGGGACAGACACCCTGTATACTTCAGGAATAGCTAACTTGAGAACACTGTGAAGCTGTGACCGGCTAATGCCTCAATATGGTCTTCATACGACCATTATGCCTTCATTGATTAAATGGTTTCTATAGTAATGGAAATAATTTAGAATTTCAAATTAGAATGCTTTTTAATTAAACACTTTTATTTACCTTGATACTGAGTACATTGTCGCGTTTCAAAATTCAATTTTCGTTTTCAATTGGCTACTGGACGTATATTTTCAAAGACGATGCGGCAAAAATACGAAAAAACTAAAATATATCTTAAATAGTTAACCTTAGAATTATTAGAGTAGGTCTTATGCTTTTCGTTGCCAAAAATTATGTATAAAATAAGCATTTAATTGATACATTTGAGCACATTTAATTTAAATTTTGGCGATTTTTGCCATTTCGCAAAAAATGGCAGATTCTTGTTTTCCACATCGTACCAAAATCTAATTAGCCCCAAAGTATCTCGCACGTGATTCGTCTACCAAATTTTGGGAAATTTGGTAGACATACATTGCACAGACAGACACACACACACACAGACGTCGCACTAAAAATAGTTTTTCGTGTTCTATGGTGCTCGAAACGCGTAGATCCTGTGAAAACTCGAGTTGCGATTTTTGACACGATTCCAATACTTTCCCTATACATCACTATGCATTGTAGATAAAGTAAAGAATAGAAAATCTTGATAATTATGTTAAATTATAAAGAAAAGCATTATTTAGAACAAACACATCGACAAGAATTAATTGTAAAATGCCGCTCCAATATCTATCAATAGTTTATTTGGCCACGCCCATTTGTTTTATTCGGAGTTCTACTTACGCACTGAAATAGTGTTTATGTTCAATAAATTGGAAAGTGAGAGCGTTTAAAATTTAAATTTGATGATTTCGTTCCAAATCACTATTTAAGCAAGTAAAACAGTAACTAGGAAAACTTTTAGGATTTGGAATAATTTTCCGACGTGATTTCGTATCGGCACTAATTCTGCTATATTAAGTCTAAATTTTAATTTAATTTTATTTGTGGAGAGAAGTCATTGGTTAACTGTTCTAACGGGAGTAATTTGTTAGGCCCTAAATAGATAATAGTTATCATCCCCCTCCCCCAATAATGCCTGAGATTGTTAAAAATATAAAATGAAATATTTATGCGGACTTTTAATATATTCCAGTAATATTTTATTGATATATTTTATATGTAAAATGTTTCCGTTCAATAAATGTATTGTTATTCGTGATGTAATAGCTTTCGAGAATGCTCCGTCGAATAAAACGGGTAGTTAGTTAAAATATGCAGAAAAATCAGCGATGACTCCAGTCAGATGGAGCCAAAATGGTTTTGCGTAAATAACATTTAGTAAAAGAAAACTTCAGTAAAGTTCAATAAGTTTATTCAATGCTTTTTCAGACTCATTTCTTCTGTTTACAGGATTTCAAAGTGCTACCAATTACACATTAAATGTTTATAGCAAGGCAATAGTTTTATAGTTTTCGTTTTCGCTCCGATTTCATCTGGATACTCCGACCATAGATTCTCTGACGATATATCTGACGAGATTTTACGTTCAAGTTAATCTATAAACTTACCTGTCGGGACATAAATATGTACTTTAATACGTATATTTTCACCTATGCTCTTAAAATCTCACCAAACATTACCCATCTTTAGAAATCCCCAAGTCCATTCAGCCCCCTTATTTTTTTAAACAAAACAAAATATTTCGTTCGAGTTCACCAATATTTTACCAAAGCGTAAGTAAATACACTGAGCTGCAATAATCGTGACATTTTAAATATTACAGCTTTTTCACCCATTAGAATACTAAGATTAAAATAAAAAATATCGAAATTATAACCACTCTACTACAATAACTAAGAGCTCGAACCAAAATCTAATTATATACACTTGTGGAGCTTTCAAAGAAACTTATTGATCATAACTAGCACTTTCAGTTTTTTAGATATAAACATTAGAAACTTGAAAAACGTAAAAATTTCAATCTTCTTCAACTTGACGAAATTCTTCATGTATCCCTTCTCAGCCCATCCTAAAATATCCACTCCCCTACGATAAAATGAGTGGTTTCTAGATTCGTTCAAAAAACCAAAGACATGTCTCGGATAAAAAAAAAATTATAATTAATCAACGGATGGGTTTGCAAAATTTTTCTGGCGTAGTCGGTGATATTTTAAGCGAATGCTGAAAAATATTGAACGATGGATGATGACAAGTCAATTTCTGTATATCTTCAAAAAAATCGAAGAGGTTTAAAATGCACGAAAAGTACATATTATTTAAAAATTCCTGAAACCTCGCTTAACAATCGTATGGATTTCGTTCACAGTTTGTTTGAAAGAGAATATTTCGGTCTTTCCGATGGTGTTAAGATGGAAACTCTGTGATCATTTTTTAAGTCGCTAAAGAATCTATTTGTGTGAATATCGGCCAAAATCGTTGTAAATAAAGCTAAAACATAAAGTAACTAAATAACTAATTCGAAATAAGAAAAAAAATAACGCCGAGGTGTACCTAATCGGTTCCTGAAATACCTGTGTTCCAAATTTCATGGTCGTATGATGCATAGATTTTCCGCTACTGACTGCACACACACACACAGACACACATCTTCCTTCATTTAGTAAAGTCATAATATGGGTCCTATTTTCGATAACACAGGAAAAGTTATTTACATATTTATCTGTTAGGTCCGGAGTTGTTTTGTTTTATTTAAGGGGATACGCGTTTTCACTTTCCTTATATACATAATGTATAAGGAAAGTATTGTGACGGGGTCGAAAATTCGAATTCGAGTTTCCGACAGAAGAGCACGTTTCAAGCATCCCTGATCGCGAATCAAACATTTTTGAGGTGATGTCTCTCTGTGTGTGTGTGTGTGTCAGTGAGTCTGTGGAGACGATACCTCACGAACGAATGGAGCGATTCGAATGAAATTTGGTACAAAAATCACAATCCGTGAATACTGGAAGCCTATTATTTTTGAACGAAATCGAATGTTCAGAACCCTCCTAAATTGTCGAGTGAAATTTTGAAAAATTATCAAAAAATCGAAACCTTCAATAAAGTTACGTAAATAGACATTTCTAATGTAATTTTTCCTTAGAAAACGATTGATATAAACTTTAGAACGCTAGCATGAACCGCTCTCGAAATATTGCACATTTTTAAAATAAATTTATCAAAATATCCCATAAATTAAAAAAAATATATTAACTGTTGAAAAACATGTTTACTTTTCATATGTAATGTCATGCAATAAATTGAGTGACATCATTCTCGTGGATCTAGCTCGTTCCATTCATGAGAAAAGATACTTCGAGTAATACTTTTGTATTTGAACTCCAATAGTCATTTATCTGCTATAAGAATAACTTATTTCTCCATCCATAACGCTTGGCGAAATTTTGGCGCCGAATTTGGCGAAATGTCGCCAATTGGACGACTTTTTAAATGTTGCCAAATTAAGGAAAATCTCGCCAAATGGATAAAAATGACACTAAATCAGTGAAAATGACGATTAATTGACGAAAATTCAATTTCTTGGAAAGCATAGCTACTATAAGAAAAACCTATTTTTTACTTTCCTTATATACATAATGTATAAGGAAAGTATTGTGACGGAGTCTAAAATTCGAATTCTAGTTTTCAACGAGAGAGCACGTTTCAAGCATCCCTGATCACGAATCAAACATTTTTGAAGTGATGTCTGTGTGTGTGTGTGAAAGTATGTGTGTGTGTGTCAGTGAGTCTGTGGAGACGATAACTGACGAACGAATGAACCGATTCGAACGAAATTTGGTACAAAAATCACAATCCGTAAACACTGGAAGCCTATTGTTTCTATACGCAATCGAGTGGTCAGAACCCCCCTAAATTTTCGAATGAAATTTTGAAAAAATCGTCAAAAAATCAAAACCGCTAATAAGGTTACACAAATAGACATTTCTTATGTAATTTTTCATTAGAAATTGATTGGCATAAATTTTAGAACATTAACATGAACCGTTCTCGAGATATTGCACATTTTTCTAAAAAAATATCAAAAAGTTATATAAAATAAAAAATAAAAATATTTCCCATTGCGAAACATGTTCACTTTTCATATGTAATACCATGCGATAAATTGGGTGACATCATTCTCGTGGATCTAGCTCGTTCTATTCATGAAAAAAGATACTTTGAGTAATACTTTCGTATTTGAACGCCAATAGTTATTTATCTGCTGTAAGAATAACTTTTTTTTCCGTCCATAACGCTTGGCGAGATTTTGGCGACGAATTTGGCGGAATGTCGCCAACTTGCCGACATTTTTAATTGTTGCCAACTTAACAAAAATTTAGCCAAATTGATAAAAATGGCGCTAAATCAATGAAAATGACGACAAATTGAATAAAATCCAATATCATGGAAGGAATATAAGTATCTACAATAAGAATAACGGTTTTTTTAGCTGTAAAAGTAGTAAATTCATTGCATTATATAAGGAAAGTCATGTCACCACATCAGATTTTTTATTATAAAAATAGTAAATTTATTGCAATATAAATGGAAAGTCATGTGTTGCCCATATGAGATTTTTTGTATATCTGATCCGCGAGCGTCAAATTAACTCAAATGTGGTTCGTGGTTCAAAAAACGTCGACAAGGTCGAGAATTCGAAATCGAGTTTTAAACGGAAGAGTACGTTTCAAGCATCCCTGAACTCGAATCGAACGTTTATGATGTGTATGTGTGTGTGTGTCTGTGTATGTGTGTGTGTGTCTGTGTATGTGTGTGTGTGTCTGTGTATGTGTGTGTGTATGTATGTACTAGCACGGAATCAGTGGGCTCTGGAAGATTGAGTGCTGATTTCAAAATTGAGAGGATAATGACCACGCAGGATACTAACTTGGGGTAAAAATAGTAGTAGCAGGAGGCTAACCTGAGGTATAATAACAGGAAGTGGTCAATCAGATGGTTCCTGCCAATCTGGCATTAGAGGCTGGAGAATGCAGAGACCACTTCGACGATAAGAGCTTGTAATTTCGTCTCAGTAGCTCAAAGGCTCAGTAGCGCGTCGGCTGACCAGTTCGGAGATCCAGGTTTCGATTCTCGGTTGGGGCAGCAAAGCTCTTTACACATGTATGCATCCACTCTAGTTGAAACCTAATTGACCGAAATTTACAAAATTAAGGTAGATACATCCCTTGAGAGGCTATGGGTACTGATTAGATTTTGGTACGATTCGGAAATAAAAAGTGTCATTTTTGGAGACGGCAAGCAAAAATTGTATATATCCACTCTAGATGAAAAACTAGTCGAATGACCCGTAAAATTTACAAAAGTCTAAAATAAAAGACTACGCATGCTGAAATACATTAATTAAATGCTTGTTTTATTAGTAATTTTTGACGACCGAAAGAATAAAACTAATTCTATAACTCTAAAACTAACCGTTTTTGTGGAATTTTAGTTTTTTTCGTATCTTTGCCATGTCGCCTTTTAAAATACGTCCAGTTGCCAGATGAAAACGATACTTGAAATAAAATGGCAAACACAGTGTAATTTAAAATAATTATCTGTGTTATTTTATGTGATATTAAACTCGATTCAATGAATTATAAAAGAAAGATATATAAAACGAATTTAAGTCTGTAGGGGAAGTCATATGAATGAACATGGATAAGTCAAATATATTCAATTCATCGGAGTCTCTAAGCTGTTGCCAATTTGAAAATAGAGACTTACGAAGTATTTTAAAAGTATAACTTGAGTATCGATATGAAAATGATACATATTTTTACTTTCCTTATATACATAATGTATAAGGAAAGTATTGTGACGGGGTCGAAAATTCGAATTCGAGTTTTCGACGGGAAAGCACGTTTCAAGCATCCCAGATCACGAATCAAATATTTTTGAAGTGATGTCTGTGTGTGTGTGTGTGTGTCTGTGGGCCTGTGGAGACGATAACTGACGAACGAATGGACCGATTCGAACGAAATTTGGTAAAAAAATCACAATCCGTAAACACTGGGGGCCTATTGTTTTTAAATGTCATCGAATGTTCAGAACCCCTCTAAATTTTCGAGTGAAATTTTGAAAAATCGTCAAAAAATCAAAACCGCTAATAAAGTTACGCAAATAGACATTTCTTATGTCATTTTTCATTAGAAAACGATTAACATAAAATTTAGAACGCTGACATGAACCGTTCTTGAGATATTTCACATTTTTCAAAAAAATTATCAAAAAGTCATATAAAATAAAAACATATATATTTCCTATTGAGAAACATGTTCACTTTTCATATGTAATACCATACAATAAATTGAGTGACATCATTCTCGTGGATCTAGCTCGTTCCATTCATGAGAAAAGATACTTCGAGTAATACTTTTGTATTTGAACGCCAATAGTCATTTATCTGTTATGAGAATAACTTATTTCTTCATCCATAACGCTTGGCGAGATTTTGGCAACGAATTTGGCGGAATGTCGCCAACTTGGCGACTTTTTGAAATGTTGTCAAATTTACGAAAATCTCGCCAAATGGATTAAAATGACGCCAAGTCAGTGAAAATGACGACTAATTGTCGAAAATTCAATATATTGGAAAGAATATAAGTATCTACTATAAGAAAAATCTATTTTTTTTTACTGTAAAAGTAGTAAATTCATTGCATGATATAAGGAAAGTCATGTGTTGCCCACATTAGATTTTTTTCATTCTGATAATATTTGTGAGATAAGTGGGACTGAAACTATGGAATATGAATGCATAAGAATGTAGAGTGCAGTTTTAACCTCCGGATATTTTGTCCTAGTGTTTGATATCTGAAATTAGAATACCACCCCTAAAAACGAATGAAATATCTGTGATTTATAAGCAACATCATGGAACATATCTATCGTTAAAGAAAGTTTTGTTCGATCCTTTATTTTACGCACAATGCCCTCTAAATTTTGGCTGTGTAATTGGGAGAGACTTCGTGAAGTTATGACAGAACTGCAGCTTCCGTAATCACGACGTTCTAAAGTGGCCATTACGACAGGTTATTAAAGCACTCGGAGGTCACAATGAAAGGGAAAAAAGAAAGAAAGAAATAGAGGGTCACGTGACTGAATAGAGACGCCATTTTGGTTTTGTATTCGATGGAATTTGTCATTGAATATGGGTTTTAGTTTAGAAGAGTTTTTGAAAGACTGGGGATAATTACTGCGTTTTTTACAGTTTTAAACAATTTTGAGATATTTTTTACAGTATTACTTTTCTTACATATACCATACATGCCATTTCACTTGCGCTACCCTTTTCTCAATGGCTAGTAGTTATTAAACGTGACACCCAGCGAAACGATATCAAATTGAGCATTTATTGTTTTTGTGAGGCAAAACGGTGTAAGTTACATGAAAATGTCTTTATATTGTTATCTTCACATTCTCAATATTTCCGTTTATCTGGGAGCTGAGACGAATTGAATGAAATCAAAAACGAGATTCTGGCTCGAGTAGAAGTGCTTGATTATTTTGAAAAGAGGGTTTGAACTTTTTAATTATTCCTTTACAACGTCACTTCTGATTCAAAATGTTGAATTATTAGACGTTTTCATCGACTAAAAAGTTGAGACGGACCAAATGAGACCCAAACCAAGATTTTAGCTCGAGTGGAGTTGTTTAATCAAAGTGGCTTTGATCATTTGATTATTCTTTTGCACTGCTGCTCCAAATTCTACTGCATGAAATTTTAGAGGGAGATAAAACTCCCATGGATGAAACGTTTCAAAATGCTTTGAGAAGTATATCTAGGCGTTTTTAGTGTTAGTAAAGTAGCTGCTCTTGTTAGTTGACAAGACAGAAATGCATAGTATTTATTATATGCAATTTTTATTATTTTTAAAATAAGGGTTCCCTAATTATGAGTACAGTTAACCAGTATTTATTCATAATTGTACGATAGAGTGCAGAATATAGGGAGATAAAAAGAAATTGAAAGGTAAAATAATTTTGAATACGTAGGAATATTCTTTCTTGTTTTAGTTCTACTTTGTATTCCGCTAATAATTTATGTTTACAAAATGGACAGTTTAAATAGATATTTTAGACCTTTGGCCACACATAGAAATGCGTACAATGCAGGGCTACTTATCTTATCCCAGCGCCACTTGATTGATTGTCTCAAACGATATTGGAGTTTTCTTAATATGAAGTTCATAACGTCCCCAACGATGAAAAAACATGTACCATTTTATAAGCTTTAATTTACGTTATTTTAATTTTTTCTTTTAACTTTCCTAAAAATGTTTTAAAAGTTTATTTATTAGGTTGCTAACATACTAATTATGGCAATGAATTGATTAGATGCATTGAGCTGATTCGTGTTAAAATATACCATTTACTATAGCTTAATTCAAACTATTGTCTGCACACCTAAAGGAGATACATTCACACACTATACATAAGCATATAGATAGATATTTTTCTGTAAGTGCTTGAATCGTTTTATGATGTCTTAAAACGTGCACCCCGTATTTCGTCAGAATTTTGTATATTCGGAAAACAATATTACTTTCCTTATATACATAATGTATAAGGAAAGTATTGTGACGGGGTCGAAAATTCGAATTCGATTTCGATTGTGAGTTTTCGACGGGAGAGCACGTTTCAAGCATCCCTGATCACGAATCAAACATTTTTGAAGTGATGTCTGTGTGTGTGTATGTGTGTCTGTGTGTGTGAAAGTATGTGTGTGTGTGTGTGTGTGTCAGTGAGTCTGTGGAGACGATAACTGACGAACGAATGGACCGATTCGAACCAAATTTGGTACAAAAATCACAATCCGTAAACACTGGAAGCCTATTGTTTTTATACGCAATCGAATGTTCAGAACCCCCCTAAATTTTTGAATGAAATTTTGAAAAAATCGTCAAAAAATTAAAACCACTAATAAAGTTACGCAAATAGACATTTCGTATGTAATTTTTCATTAGAAAACGATTGGCATAAATTTTAGAACGCTAACATGAACCGTTCTCGAGATATTGCACATTTTTCAAAAAAATTATCAAAAAGTCATAAAATAAAAAAAATATTTCCTATTGAGAAACATGTTCACTTTTCATATGTAATACCATACGATAAATTGGGTGACATCATTCTCGTGGATCTAGCTCGTTCCATTCATGAAAAAAGATACTTTGAGTAATACGTTTGTATTTGAACGCCAATAGTCATTTGTCTGTTGTAAGAATAACTTATTTCTTCGTCCATAATTCTTGGCGGGATTTTGGCGACGAATTTGGCGGAATATCGCCAACTTGGCGACTTTTTGAAATGTTGCCAAATTAACGAAAATCTCTCCAAATGAATGAAAATAACGCTAAATCAATGGAAATGACGACTAATACTCGAAAATTCAATATCTTGGAAAGAATATAAATATCTACTATAAGAAAAACCAATTTTTTTATTGTAAAAGTAGTAAATTCAGTACATTATATAAGGAAAGTCATGTGTTGCCCACATCAGATTTTTTTCGCTATGCAGCAGTACGAGCACTTAAAAATGAATAACTTTTATAAGAATTACGCTTTTCCGCAACCAGCGTATCGGCAAGGAGAAGCACGTTGTAAAGGCAGAACAAAGTGGTTTATGTACAATGTTTACTTGCAGAGTTCTTTGCAACGATGCAGATTCGATGGGTAAATGTTGATGGGGTTTTACAGTTATAGCAGGGATCAAGGGCGTAGGCAGAGGGGGGAGGGATCTTCTTAGGGACCGTTCCCCACGAAATCAATCTCAGTCAATTTTTCCCAATTAAACTACAACAAGTAAAAATTATATATATATTTTTTTTTCAGCTACTGGGCAGCAAAAATGCATATAATTAATTTTCACTGCTGAAAATTTTAATTTTCAGACAACCAAAAATAGTTTGGTGGAATGTCGCCAACTTGACGACTTATTTAAATGTTGCCAACTTAACGAAAATCTCGCCAAATGGATAAAAATTGCCGCCAAATCAATGAAATGACGATTAATTACCGAAAATTCAATATCTTGGAAAGAATATAATTATCTACTTCTTCTATATAATAAAAGGCAATGTCTGTGTGTCTGTCATATACACTATAGGCTCAGCGACGACGCTTCGCAGAGCTTTGAAATTTGGCAATCGGAGATCGGGGGGGGGGGGGGGGGGAGGGAGGGGGGGGGAGGGGACACGTGAAAACCGATTTTTAAAATTTGAATTATGTGTGTGAAAGTATGTGTGTGTGTGTATCAGTGAATCTGTGGAGACGATAACTGACGAATGAATGGATTGATTCGAACGAAATTCGGAACAAAAATTACAATCTGTAAACACTGGAAGCCTATTGTTTTTATACGCAATCGAATGTTCAGAACCCCTCTAAATTTTCGAGTGAAATTTTGAAAAAATCGTCCAAAAATCAAAACCTCTAATAAAGTTACGCAAATAGACATTTCTTATATAATGTTTCATTAGAAAACGATTGACATAAATTTTAGAACGCTAACATGAACCGTTCTTTAGATATTGCACATTTTTCAAAAAAATTATCAAAAAGTCATATAAAATAATAAAAAATATTTTCTATGGAGAAACATGTTCACTTTTCATATGTAATACCTTGCGATAAATTGGGTGACATCATTTTCGTGGACCTAGCTTGTTCTATTCATAAAAAAGTTACTTTGAGTAATACTTTTTTATTTGAACGCCAATAGTCATTTATCTGTTGTAAGAATAACTTATTTCTCGTTCTATAACGCTTAGTGATATTTTTGCGACAAATTTGGTGGAATGTCGCCAACTTGGCGACTTGTTAAAATGTTGCTAAATTAACGAAAAACTCGCCAAATGGATAAAAATGACGCTAAATCAATGAAAATCACTACTAATTGACGAAAATTCAATATCTTGGAAAGAATATAAATATCTACTATAAAAATAATCTATTTTTTTTTACTGTGAAAGTAGTAAATTCATTGCATTATATAAGGAAAGTCATGTGTTGCACACATCAGAATTTTTTAATTTTATATTGGATAAAACAGTGCATGGAATCGACAGTAAGATTTGTAGTTAATTATAAAAAATGTCAAACTAAGAAATGTTTAAATTTCCCATTTTCTTCACATTTCCCCTTTTATTCACTATACATGGCAGTAAAAGTTATATTAAAGCTAATATCAGAAGAATTTAAAAATCCACGCGCAATCTTGTGTAGTCTATTCCAAGGAATGGAAAGAAAAATTTGGTTAAATATATTAGCATTTGAAGAAGTAGTAGGAATTAAATTTTATTGAGTAGTGGGAATTTAAATTTTATTAAAACGTGCAGTTCAGCAAGTTCTTTTTAATCAAATTTTGTTTATAATTTAATGTTAAAAAATAATACAACCAGAATTTTTACCGTAATACTTAAAAGAAAAAAAAGTGTTGGTAGGATACTTTGCCAACTTAAAAAAGTTAGCAGCATTTTTATATTTTTACTTCATTTTTACTTTCTATACATAGATTGTATAATTCATGTGTATGAATTCTATTCATTATTATTTATATATAGTCATCATTATTTAATGTGTATGAAAATTTGCGTTTCATACATCCCTGAACTTAAATCAATTAACTTAAATTAATTAACTTGATTAACTTGAACTAATTAATAAAACCTTAACTTAAATTTAATATGATGAGTGTGTGTGTGTGTGTGTGTGTGGATACGATATCTCAAGAATGGTGTGTTTTGAAATAAAATAAATGAATACTGAAATCCTATTGATTTTAAATTTAATTGAATTAGATTGAATTTTAGGACCCCCCCCCCAACTTTTGAATAAATTAAAAAAAAAAATCATTAAAATATCAAAACCTTCAATAATATTAAATAACTAATCATTGTATACATAATTTTTAATATAAAAATGAATGGGGCAAACATTAGAACGTTGACAAGAATCGTTCTCGAGATATTGCACGTTTTTCAAGTCAATTCATTTAAAGATTACTTAAAATGCAGTAAATATTGTCCTATGGATAAACTTTCGACATGCGACAAGACTGTTAACATCATTCTCGTGAATTATAGTTCGCTCCATTCGCGAGAGAAGATTGTTTTTGTAATAGATGATTTGCATTTTGACACCAACTAATTCGCAAATAGTGAAATATTGTTTGGAATATTAATTAAATATTAATTGAATTGAGCTTATAACTTAGCGGATGAAAGCAATATTACAAATTGTAAAGTTAGATTTGGGCGAAATAAATAAGTTAACTTGCTACTTCGAAATAGTTTTCTATATTGTCGTTAAGAAAGCGCCAAATGTTAATATACAATTCAACCCTATAATCACTATGTCTTAGATCTTATGCATCATTATTTTGTTGTGTAAAGAAGCAAGATCGTTGCAGTTTGTAAGAAAAGTCATAAGATATCCATATCAGATTTTTGATATGAATAACATCTATGGTTGGGTTATCTCTGGCTGAAATCAAAGCATTGCGGAAAATGTAAATACTTTGGACGCTTATGCAAGGTAGGATTAAAAAGTTCGGAGACTGTGCTGATATCTTCAACTCTGATTGGAGGAGAGGGGAACTATTTTACCGTGACGTAGAGGCACATGTGACGCGAGATGTTAAAAGGAAGAAGCAGGTGTTTTCCAGACAATGCGAGTGTGAGTCGGTTAACTGTAGTCGTTCGCGTTCTTAGAAAACGGAAATGGCGTTTGAGGAACAACGTGCGAATATCAAATTCTGCCAGCGTTTGGCGAAATCGCCGACAGAAACATTGCACCTGCTGCAACAGGTGGTATATATTTTCTTTGGTATATATTTTCTTCCCCACCTTTAAAGTTGACAAAATGAAAAACAGCTTTTACAGGCTTTAAACCCATTGTTGTTGCTGTGAAACAAACTTCCAGTGAATGTTGTCCGGATGTACCTATTAATACATCCCTTGGGCAACCTTGGCGAGACAGGTTTGACTGAGCATCTATACCTTGGCGAGTTTGGGCGAATTTCGGAACGTTTGAGAATTGAAACTGAAAACGGCGTTTTCAGCGAGTTACATGTATTTCTGTATAGATGTTGTTTAAACGCAGCCCTCAGTTCAGGTCAGTGAATGATTTCCGATGAGTTCACTATATTGTAAATACGTCAAATTTTAATCAAGAATGACTAATCATCCCTAACGCATTGATTATGAAACACTTTCCAAATGAAATGAAATTTTATTGGAACATCTCTAAAATGCGATACATTCAGAGGTCATATTTTTAAAATTACCATAGTACAATAATTGGAAACTTGAAACTTCATCAAAAAAGGCAATGCTATAAAATCGCTTGCTTCTCTATCTAAGTAAAATCAATGAATATTCCATTCATATCACTTCTATTCCAGATTCCAGAGCTAAATAATTTTGTGTTAAAAATTCAGCAATTCTTATACAACTCATCTTACAGTCGCCTGTTCTGTTTACATTTTGCATACGTTAAAATTAGGCTTCGTTGTAGAAATAATCAAAGTTTAGTGATCATTTAAAATAGAAAATATTGTAATTGCGTAAGCACAGAATTTAAAAACGCTGTTTATATGCAAAAATAAAGCGGCTTTAGAATAGATGCAACACTAAATATAAATACAAGAAAGACCAATCATGCATAAAGCATTGATTATAAAGCAATATACAACTGTAATTTTATTTAAGAATCTCTAAAATACGATACATTCATACGATACATAATATTTTAATTATCACAGAACTACAATAATTTAATTTACTTGGAAAATTGAAACCATGGATGTAAAAGTACATTCTAATTCCGTGCTGAAAACTTCATTCAAACTTTATTCAAATGACGTCATCGAAATGTAAATTGTCTGGCTCTCTATGTAAAAACAGTGAGTGTTTCTTCCATACACTTTTATACCTGACCTCAGAGTTAAATAATTTTGCATGAAAAAAATTCAGCATTTCTTATACAATTCATCTTACAATCACTTGTTTACATTTTACATTCATTAAAGTTAGGCGTCGTTGTAGAAATAATCAAAGTTTGATGATCATTTAAACTAAAAATATTGTAACTGCGTTGGCGTAGAATATGGATGCACAGAAAAAACGCAAAAATAAAGCGGTTTCAGGACTCATGCAACACTAAACATAAATTAAAAAGAACTTTCAAAATCACGAGTTTGACACAAGATGGATGCCATATTTCATTTTGAAGTGGGTCACGTGACCTCTTCATATTATGTGGGCGTCATTATTATTTACATTTTTATTTAAAAAAATACCGAACATATTTTGCTGAATTTTTTTTTATAAACTTTATGGGATAATTTGAATATTTCCTAAAATTTTCGAAGTTATTTGTGAATTTTAACTTCGCTTAAAAATTGTTTGAAAAATTAGTACTCGTAGGGTTCAATGTATTTAGTTTTTTCAACCCAGGTTCAATCCAAAATTAATTGGGTGATATTATTCATTTACGTTCGTCCCTCAGGCCATCTTAACAACATACTAAATTTCATTTTGATAAAGTCATTTTTACGGTAGTTATCGTGCTAATGGAGAGACAGACAGATAGAATGAACAAAGTCATAAACACTACGTTGTAAAGTGTTAAAAATCGATTTAATTGCTTTGTGAACTTGTTGAGCATATGCTATTTCATTGAATCTAACGATTACTTTAGAACTTTGATAGACAATTAGAAAGTCAATATTTGCATTTAGTTCCTGTTAATGCTTATTTAAATATTTTCTCTCAAAGGCTTCACGATCTGTAAACTGTATTTACAGGGTGTCCTAAAAATGATTGACACATTTGAAAAATGCATTAAAAAATACAGAAGACGATAGAAATGTAGCGTTTGCTGCATTGTACTTGGGAAATAAGAGAATTTTATTTAACCAATTTTCAAAATTTGTTACAAAGGTCACCAGGTCACCAACAGATGGCGCTGCGGTTGTGTGATAGCTGCAGGGAAACGTTAGATCTCCATTCTGTACTTTGCTCAGCATTCTTCTAGCGTATGTTTCTCAAAGATTTCACGTTGCTGTTGGATTATTCATTGAAAATGGTTTAATTCTTTGGAATAGCGGATATTTCTTGACCTGACCATTCCGACTGAAATGTTTGCACAGGTGTCTGCGAATTTTATTCTCAGACTACGCCATGTTGTTTCTGCAAATGGTGGTTATTTTGAAAACATCGTATTGTAGTTTTTGCAACATGGTCATACTGCTTATTAGTTTTTTACCATTCAACAACGCCATCTGTTGGTAACCTTTGTAATAAATATTGAAAATTGGCTGAATAAAATTCCCTGGTTTCCCAAGTATAATGCAGCAAACGCTACATTTCTATTGCTTTCTGTTTTCTTTTTATGCATTTTTCAAATGTGTCAGTCATTTTTGGGACACCCTGTAAAAACACTATCTTGACGTACAGTAAAATTTTTACATTTTAAAGCACACAGCATAATGGCCGTCATCAACCATTTATAGTGTTTGACAGAAAATATTTGAAATATTTTAGACGTATTTACCATACTTATGAGCTTATTATTTCTTTGAAAGAGCTAAAATTATCCCGAATTTTGAACTTGCTCTTGTATCCTGAAACTCCATTTTCTAATCCAGACGGTACACTCTAACAATAGAGATGCAAGAATACAGACACACAATTATTTTAGGGCATTGCTTTTCCCAACACCAACTTCCTATTGCATTTCAATGCATTTACGAGTGTTCTATCGATTATCTACATTTCTGAGAAAATCGATAGTCTTTTTAACTGTCCCCAACTTTACTTTTACAAAGCAAAATTGAAAAACTACTATTGTACCGAAATCAGAATATTGATTTATCTATCAAGAAATGAAATGAAATTCGATTCCACGAAGATAGCGATACGATGCTGGATATACATATCCAACATGCCGAAGTGTTTCATTAAAAAATCGATGCCACAATCTAGTTGTTTAAAAAGTGTTTTCAGAATCGTTTGTCAGAATAAGCTTCAGTGGACTTTGGTGAAATAGCATGGATAAATACAAATTTTGCAATATATTAACAGCTATAATCTTAAAATCAATTCCATATGAAAAAATCTGATGTGGGCAACACATGACTTTCCTCATATAATGCAATGAATTTACTATTTTTACAATAAAAAACAAGAAAGATCAATCATGCTTAAAGCATTGATTATGAAACACTTTCCAACTTCAATGTAATTTTATTTAAACAAATCTAAAATGCAATACATTCCTCGGTAATATTTTGAAACTTATCACAATACTGCATTAATTTATTATATTTGAAAACTTAAACCTTCATTGAAAAAAATGAACTTCATTCAAATGACGGCATTGAAATATAAATTGCCTGGTTTAGATATCTCTAAATACATTCCACGGTAATATTTTGAAAACTATCATATTACTACGATAATTTATTATATTTGAAAACTTCATCGAAAACAACTGAAATTAATTCAAATGACGTCATAGAAAAAATAACACACCTGGATCTCTCTATAAAAACAGGATTTCATTCATAACTTTCTCCCATTCATTTCATTCATCACAATACTATAATAATTTATTTTATTTAAACATTTTATTTAAGACCATAGAGCTACAAATAATTAAACTCTATGCTTAAAACTTCATCGAAAAAAATCGTCCTTCTCTTTATAAAATCAATTAATATTTCATTCATATCAGCCATGCAGACTCCATGGACTAAATTATTTTGTGTTAAAAAAATACAGGAATCCTAATACAACTCATTCTACATATTTTGCTGTTTACATTTTACATAGGTGAAAAATAGGCTTAGTTGTAGAAATAATCAAATTTAGATGAGCATTTAAACTCAAATATATTGTCATTGCGTTGTTTCAGTATGTAGATGCACAGAATTTAAGTAAAAATAAAGTAGTTTTCGGACGGATACAACACTCAATATGAATTAAAAAGAACTTAAAAAAAATCACGATTTTGAAACAAGATGGATGCCATATATCATTTTGAAGTGGGTCATGTGACCGTTTCATATCATGGTCACGTGATCGTTTCATATAAGAGGTGTAATTATTATTTTAATTTTTATTTAAAAAACTACTGAATATATTTCGCTGAATTTTTTTTTTATATATTTTATGGAACAATTTGAATATTACCTGAGATTTTCGAAGCAATTTGTGAATTTTAAATCCGCTTAAAAAATGTTTGAAAAATTAGGTCCCATAGGGCTCAATGTATTTCATTTTTTCAACCCGTGTTCAATCCCAAACTAATTGGGTGATATTATTCATTTATAGTCCCATAGGTCCTACAGACCGTCTGAACAACATACTAAAATTTCATTTTGATTAAGTCATTTTTACAGCAGTTATCGTGCTAACGGACAGTCAGACAGAATGAACAAAGTCATAAACACTTTTCAACTTTGTTGTAAAGTGTTAAAAATAGGTTTTTCTTATAGTAGCTATTTATATTCTTTCCAAGAAATTGAATGTTTATCAATTAGTCGTCATTTTCACTGATTTGAGATCATTTTTATCCATTTGGCAATATTTAAAAAAAGTCGCCAAGTTGGCGACATTCCGCCAAATTCGGCGCCAAAATCTCGTCAAGCGTTATGAACGGAGAAATAAGTTATTCTTATAGCAGATAAATAACTATTGACGTTCAAATACAGAAGTATTACTCAAAGTATTTTTTCTCATGAATGGACCGAGCTAGATCCACGAGAGTGATGTCACCCAATTTATCGCATTATATAATATATGAAAAGTGAACATGTTTTTCAACAGTTAATATATTTATTTTAATTTATGGGATTTTTTGATAAATTTATTTAAAAAATGTACAATATCTCGAAAACTGTTCATGCTAGCGTTCTAAAGTTTATGCCAATCGTTTTCTAAAGAAAAATTACATTAGAAATGTCTATTTGCGTAACTTTATTAAAGGCTTTGATTTTTTGATGATTTTTTCAAAATTTCACTCGACAATTTAGAGGGGTTCTGAACATTCGATTACGTTTAAAAACAATAGGCTTCCAGTATTTACAGATTGTGATTTTTGTACCAAATTTCGCTTGAATCGGTCCATTTGTTCGTCAGTTATCGTCTCCACAGACTCACTGACACACACACACACACACACACACACACACACACACACACATACAGATATCACTTCAAAAATGTTTGATTCGTGATCAGGGATGCTTGAAACGTGCTCTCCCGTCGAAAACTCGAATTCGAATTTTCTACCCCGTCACAATACTTTCCTTATACATTATGTATATAAGGAAAATAATATACACTGTATTATCAAAAGTACTTAAACACCTTACAAAGATCACATGTCGTAAATTCAGGAATGTCTTGCTCCAGCTGCATGGGACAAGGCTCGCTGAGTTTTGTGCTTGTAACCTGGAATATTGGGAATTTACTAATACATTCTCAAAAATGTATTTCTGTGTTTTTCATATCGTTTCATTTTTATGGAATGGATCATTGTCTTTTTTAGCTTAGCATAGTGCTTTGTTAATTTTTACTGTATGCATAAGAATAGTTTGTGAAAATTGGCATGGAAATGTTGGACTAACAAACTCAAAGGTCACATCTGAACATTACAGAACACCCTTGTACAACATTTAGCTAGCTACTATTTTGATCTCAGCCTAGATAATCTTTTTCAAAGCATCAGCTAGACATTTTTTGTAAGAAGATTTTCTAAACTGCAGTTTCTTATCCAAGCCTGTTTTATTGGATCAATGTGCTGACAGTTGACTTAAAATTTGGTTCGCCTGGCATTTCTATCTCGCTGTCAACAAAATACTTTTACTCACCACCCTAAAGTTATTCCAGAAGTTTTGCGCAGTTGAGAAAGATAACGATGATTACATAAAATTGCAAGAGGCAAAATTGATCAAAATAACTGTTAAGACGTTGAATTCTGTTTTATGCACCCGAAAATCAACGGCTCAAGTCTTATAGTGCTGTAATAAGACATTATTTGCACCATGCGACCTCGATAAAGATGCCCTAATCCCTAAATTATTTTTTATTTAACTGATTCGCGTTATTAGAATATTTATTGTAATGGTTATATTATAGTAGTAAATAATCAACACAAGTCTGAATAGTTACAATGTTGACATATAAATTAGATCTGTAATTAAATAGCATTATTCAGGCTTCTTACTTCCAAGGGCTTGAGAGGACCGGGTTTGAATCAGGGGCCTCCAGTGTAATAGTCCGATACTGTAAGGTTAGACCAAAAAATATCTTCCAGCCCGAACGTATAATTCGGGATGTGCTGCATTGCACTGCCGGTTGTTTGTTTGAATAGAGCTAAAGCCGTTTGCCACAGGCTTGAGCACTAATCATTCGACTTTAGGCCGAAGTCCCGAGTATCAATGGATTTTTTAAGTAGTCTGTATGGTTTTGGGCTTGGTCCTTAGGCTTAAACCAATACCGTTTCACGGAATGAAATCGCCACACATTTATTTTTATAAAGTTGCTGAGTTTGGGAAAATTCAGGCTGGACGAAGTCCATGGTTTATTGAAAAGTTGCAAATGAGTATTAACATAAAATGTGTAAAAAAATGTTAATTTCAGCAATGCTGAGAAATAACTTAACCTTCTGCTTACGGGTGGGACAGCGGTAGAATGCTCTGAATCACAGTAGAATGTGGTATTTAACCTTTTGCTTACGGGTGGGACAGCATCCATCCCAAATGAAGAGCCACTCAAAAAGACAGGTATTTGACAAACCCTTTCCTAAGCAGTTCGATCCCTCTTTGCAGGCTTTGGCGTCCAAGGACATGTTGTTTGTAAAGGGGGATTGAACTGCTTGGGATAGGGTATGTCAAATACCTGTCCTTTTGAGTGGTTCTTCGTTTGGGATGGATGCTGTCCTTCCTGTAAGCAAAAGGTTAAATACCACTTTCTACTGTGATTCATAGTATTCTACTGTGATTCATAGCATTCTACTGTGATTGAGGGGTTTAGATATACAATATTCCAAGAAAAGCCCTTAAACATACCTTCAGCAACCTGGAGTAAAAGTCCCTGAGTATACATGTTAGGGCTACCTAAAATAAAGTGATCCATGTTCGATTGAATGGTGATTTCAGAGATCCCCTAATTTTCCACTAGGGGGCTCTGAATCGAAGAAGTCAGGAAGACAAACTCGTCAACAAAGTGAGAATGAGATTGAAGTAAAATGCCCTTCACAAAGTTGTTGAGCATTGCCTAATTTGTAGGAATCACCACGCAATTGATTACTGGAAGCATTTATTTGGCATAATAGCGTTATAAGTGAATTGCTGTTATATTCAGGAATGATAAAAATAAACATTTATTTGCTCAAGAATCTGTTGTAGAGCCTGTAATGCTTTCGCCATTGATAAAGCACAATGGAATTTGAGAAAGTATATAACATTGTAATTATAATTAGCGGTTGCACATCTACCAACCGATAAAGTATGACGGCTATCTATTGCGTTTTATACGCGTTATATACTAATGCCGATATCTACTCATTATGCAATGGACTACAACTTTGCGATTGACATTTCTTTTTCTATCTCGCTTTGCTGGAGAGATAGCGTTTTTAACTTTTTCACTTCTCTGCTAGCGGCGCTAAAAATACATATATTCGATCGGGTATGATTACTTTACAAATGGACCTAACATCTACACACTGATGCTTTCCCGGCCACACATCTTGCTACCATAAGCCTTCGGGTTGGTCGTGTGGTCTGGGTTTTAAACACTTCAACACTGATGCTTTTATTCTACACTTTGAAGTTTTTGGTGTTGCTTAAGTTTTTGCTTAAGTTTTTGCTTAAGTTTTTGGACGCCAATGTCTGCAAAGGGAGATCGAACTGTTGGGGATAAGGTATGTCAAATACTTGTCTTCTTAGGAGGTTTTTCGATTGGAATTGACGCTTTCCCACCCGTAAGCAAAAGGTTAAGGATTTTCTTAAAAACCCTTTATATGGAAAAACAATAAAGATCAATCATGCATAAAGCACTGATTATGAAACACTTTCCAACAGAAATGCAATTCTATTTAAACATCTCTAAAATGTGATACATTCAGCGCTGATACTTTTAAATTTTCACAGTATAACAGTAATTTTATATACTTGAAAACTTAAAACTTTATCGAAAGAGAGAATGCTAGTTACACAAAATGAACTTTATTCAAATGACGTCATTGAAATATAAATCGCCTGCTGCTCTATCTAAAATCAATGAATAATTCATTTATATCACTTATATGCAGAACTAAATGATTTTGCGTAAAAATATTCGGCAATTCTTATACAACTCACCTTACAATTGCTTGGTTTGTTTACATTTTGCATGCTATAGTTTAGCTTTAAAATTAGGCTTCGTTGTAGGAATAAAGAAAGTTTGGTGATCATTTAAAATAAAAAATATTGCGATTGTGTTGGCACAGCATTTACATACACAGATGATATGCAAAAATAAAGCGGTTTTATGGCAGATGCAATGCTAAATATAAATTTAAACGATATTTAAACGTCTATGGTAACAGCGGTAAAATGGAAGGCACATTTTATTTTGCAACGAATCACGTGATCTCTTCATATATCATGAGTGTAATTATTATTTCAATTTTTAACACTTTACAACAAAGTTGAAAAGTGTTTATGACTTTGTTCATTCATTCTGTCTGTCTGTCTGTCTGTCCGTTAGCACGATAACTGCCGTAAAAATGACTTAATCGAAATGAAATTTTAGTATGTTGTTCAGACGGTCTATAGGACCTATGGGAATATAAATGAATAAATTCACCCAATTAGTTTTGGATTGAACCCGGGTTGAAAAAAATGAAATACATTGAGCCCCATGGGACCTAATTTTTCAAACATTTTTTAAGCGGATTTAAAATTCACAAATTGCTTCGAAAAGTTTAGGTAATATTCAAATTGTTCCATAAAATATATAAAAAAAATTCAGCGAAATATATTCAGTAGTTTTTTAAATAAAAATTAAAATAATAATTGCACCTCTTATATGAAACGATCACGTGACCATGATATGAAACGATCACATGACCCACTTCAAAATGATATATGGCATCCATCTTGTTTCAAAATCGTGATTTTTTTAAGTTCTTTTTAATTCATATTGAGTGTTGTATCCGTCCTAAAACTACTTTATTTTTGCTTAAATTCTGTGCATCTACATACTGAAACAACGCAATGACAATATATTTGAGTTTAAATGATCATCTAAATTTGATTATTTCTACAACTAAGCCTATTTTTCACCTATGTAAAATGTAAACAGCAAAATATGTAGAATGAGTTGTGTTAGAATTCCTGTATTTTTTTAACACAAAATAATTTAGTCCATGAAGTCTGCATGGCTGATATCAATGAAATATTAATTGATTTTATAAAGAGAAGGACGATTTTTTTCTATGAAGTTTTAAGCACAGAATTTAATTATTTGTAGCTCCATGGTCTTAAATAAAATGTTTAAATAAAATAAATTATTATAGTATTGTGATGAATGAAATGAATGGGAGAAAGTTATGAATGAAATCCTGTTTTTATAGAGAGATCCAGGCGTGTTATTTTTTCTATGACGTCATTTGAATTAATTTCAGTTGCTTGCGATGAAGTTTTCAAATATAATAAATTATCGTATTATTATGATAATTCTAAAACTATTACCGAGGAATGTATCACATTTTAAAGATGTTTAAACCAGGCAATTTATATTTCAATGCCGTCATTTGAATGAAGTTCATATTTTTCGATGAAGGTTTAAGTTTTCAAATATAATAAATTAATGCAGTATTGTGATACGTTTCAAAATATTACCGAGGAATGTATTGTATTTTAGACTTGTTTAAATAAAATTGCATTGAAGTTGGAAAGTGTTTCATAATCAATGCTTTAAGCATGATTGATCTTTCTTGTTATTTATGAAACGACCCAACACAATTTGCTGAACTTTATTTACACATTTCGTGTGATAATTTGAATATTTTCTAATATTTTCGAAGCAATTTGTGAATTTTAACTTTGCTTAAAAAATACTGGAAAAATTAAGCCCCATAAGGTTCAATGAATTTCGTGTTTTTAACCCGGGTTAAAACCGAAACTAATTTTGTGCTTTTATTATTCATGTTCATTTCCAAACGTCCCACAGACCCCCTCAACAACATACTAAATTTCCATTTCGATAAAGTCATTTTTACTGCAGTTATCCTACGAACGGACAGACAAAATGACGGAAGTCATAAACACTTTTCAACTATGTTTGAATGTATTAGTGAAACCCGGTTTGAGTCAAGCTGGTTCAGCCTGACTTTCGAGCTAGGTCTGGTTTGTGCTTTAGATTTCAAAATGTCATCGGGCTGCGAAAAGGATCTGTTACTGTCGGATTAGAGGGTGCAAAAGTTTAAGATTTTGGCTCAGTCAGACTTTTAATATTCGTACCGATTTGAAATCCAAATTGATTACCCGCAGGCCAATCTGAAACTAGCTGTATAGAGCGCAAAACAATTGCGACACACCGAAGTAATCCAACTGAACTGATTTATGGAAAATCCAGTTGCGAATAGAACTTCTGATCCTATTTTAATGTCATGTTGAGTGTGCGAGGTTTTCACACATTTTCTAGCATATCCTGTAATTACGGAGCAGGTTTCTTTTAGAAACTTCTTCTTGCAATAAAGAATATCTGTTAAGAAGCATGGCCGCATCTAACACTAGCTTAATTCCCATATCGTCCGCAATGAAATACATTTATGAGAGGTCCTTCATAGGGTAGGAAAATGGTGTGTACTGTTAAGATGTATTCTCTGGAATCGTGTGTGCGCGCTCATAATACAAGAAGGAGTCCAAATTTTGGGGTAACTAACACGTTTATTCACAAGCGCAGCGTAAACAGGAACAATACACAGTAAAACAGCACTTAAATGCTGTACTAATTTCACAAAATAACGGATATTATTATCAAAACATTGGCGTAAGTCAAGTCACAGTTCATTGCAGCTCGTATCTCGTCAACTACTCTCCAACTAAGGGAATATTCCTTTTATAGACTCTCTTTATAGAAACTTCATGAAATATCGCATATCTCGTGGAATATTCGTAGTTTCGAGGTGTTTCTCGAACCTTCGGAAAGTCGCCAAATTGGCTATAAATCGCCAAATATGGCAACCCTTCTTTGAACTTCCGTATATGATAACCCTAGATTCAAGTCATGGAAAAGGATGGCTGTACGGGTGATTTCTCTGTCTGATTTTCAAAAGACTCCAGTGAGGCGAGCATCTTGCACGTTCGTAAGAGTACATTTCATTTTGATGGAACTATTAAGAAGTTTCATTTTCTCTTGCATTCTTATTTCGTATAGTCATACGAATTTGCGGAAAAACCGGAAGTAACATCTCCAGAACCGGAAATGGAAATCCTTAGTTATATCCTTAACCCCTTCTAGCATTTCAGGCTCAATCCATATCAGTTATCATAGCCAATCCTGAAAAATAGATGTTTCAAAGAAATACTTTAAACTAAATATGAAAAAAGAACCCAAATGAGAAAATTCTTAAAATACCCCCCTTCCAATTCTTCTCCAAAATACAATGCTGAACCCACATCAGTAATCATCTAAGCTATAGGTGATCCTGAGAAATAGATGTTTTAATGAAAATAAGAAAAATTTAAATAGGAAGTGACATCTCCAGTTTCGGAAGTGGAAATCGTTAGTGGGTCTCTTTACCTCCTCGGAATTTTGATGCTGAATCCATATCAGCTATTATCTAAGCTTTATCTATAGCCAATCCTGATAAATAGATGTTTCAATCAGGTATTTTGAACCAAAAGTGGAAAAGAAACCGGAAGAGAAAATTCTTATTTGATGCTGAATTCATATCAATTATTATTTAAGCTCTATCTATAGCCAATCTTGAAAAAAATAGACGTTTCAAGTTAAATGCAAAGTTTTGAACAGGAAATGGAAAAAGAACCGGAAGTAATAATTCTTAATAACCCCCTACCTTGCATTTCCTCTGAGAAAAAATTGTTAAGGAAACATATTTCGTTAAAACAATAAAACTTGTGCCATCAACAATGCTATGAAAGTAGCAATTAACACATCGGAAAGTATGTTATAGAATATTAACTTCCGAGTATAAGTATAGAATTATTTGTGGCATTGTTTTTTACTAAACAATCGCACAAGAACAGCTATAACGCCAACTTTCTACTGCCGATTTTGTGAATTTGCTATTGGTTCTATCGATTATCTACATTTTTAGAGAATCGATAATCTTTCTAACTGTTCCCAACTTTACAAAGCAAAATTGAAAAAGTACCATTGTACCGAAATCAGAATATTGATTTATCTATCAAAAATTGAAATTCGATTCTACAAAGATAGCTATATAATACTGGATATACATATCCTGCATGCTGAGATGTTTCATTAAATATCGATTCAACAATCTTTGCTTAAAAATATTTTCAGAATCTCCTTTCAGAGCTGGATGTTTCAGTGAATTTAAGTTAGTTAGCACGGTTAAATTTTAAATATAATAGAATCCGTTTAATGTAGCATCCTATTTACTATGATAGAATTAATTAATTAGAGTGTGGTTCAACCCGACTTTCTTATACCAGAATTCCTCTTTTTTTTTCTTAAATTTTACAAGAAAATTTTTGAAAAACCGGTATCGTGTGTACAAATAATTACAACTATAGCGTGTTATCCTTAAATTAAAAGTGCTTAAAATTTTTTTACAATTGATATCATATTTGACACGTCACCCCCCCGGTGGGGTACCTTGCCCCCCAAGGGGACAATGATGTCACGAACAAAAAAAATCTGATGTGGGCAGCACATGACTTTCCTTATATAATGCAATGAATTTACTACTTTTACAGTAAAAAAAAATAGATTATTTTTAGAGTAGATATTTATACTCTTTCCAAGATATTGAATTTTCGCTAATGAGTCCTCATTTTCATTGATTTGGCGTCATTTTTATCCATTTGGCGAGTTTTTCGTTAATTTAGCAGCATTTAAAAAAGTCGTCAAGTTGGCGACATTCCACCAAATTCGGCGCCAAACGTTATGGACGGAGAAGTAAGTTATTCTTATAGCAGATAAATGACTATTGGCGTTCAAATACAAAAGTATTACACAGTTTTTTTTCATGAATGGAACGAGCTAGATCCGCGAGAATGATGTCACCCAATTTATTGCATGGTATTACATATGAAAAGCGAACATGTTTGTCAATAGTGTCACGGGGAAAAGGGCGTGTGCCAAAATGTGACAAACGTGCCAACGACCAGAGCAAATTTTATGCAATATGAGAATAATAAGATATTTGTAAGTTGTAATTAGTAAGAAGCAAATATGCTAAATATGTTAAACCGTGAATGTGTTAAGTCGTGAAGTTCGTTGGCACAACCCAGGTTCTAAATTCGAAAAGCTCCTGTCTAGGAAAATCCTGGATGACCTGCAGCACAAATAGAAGATGCCAGATAAGTAAATAAAAGATTTACCTTGCAAGCGACATCTCCTGAAAACATTTATATTAAGTACAATTTCAGGAGACAAAGATAGTGTTAAATAACCACACAGGTTTAAAGATAATTCACTTTCTTTATTCAATATTGTATTACGAAGTTAGATTAGAGAATATGATAGACTGAATCAATATCAGCAAGCACAACATTATGCAACTGTGGCACTGGAGTCAGGACCCATTCTAATATATTTGCTGCCACGGAAATAATTCAATGATAATAAGTTAATCAACGATATAAACAAAGTGGCACAGCAATATTTAAGTATATAATAAACCACACAATTTAAGATATTTAAGGTATGGTCTCAAAACAACAGGAGAAACCCCGCACTCAGAGATTAGCAAAATAGAACTGATAAATAAACAAGTTGATATAATTTAGGAACGGAAGTCAGGAATTACGTTAAGTATTTAAAGAACTTTAAATTAATGCTTCCGTAAATAAAGTAGTTGCGTGAGAGGTCACCCTTACCTCAGGACACGTAGTTGAATAGACGTCTGGTGCATACCTCCGCCGAAATGTCCTCGGGAGAGATTCCCGTACCTCAGTAAATCCAGCACACCTCGTGCATGAAATGCACGGACCCAGACAGGACTTGGCATCATACCGCTTCATTAGTCGGCAATGCATAGACCCGGCAGAAATGGACCTCGGGTCGACTTCGGAATTTTGTCAGCAAAGTCGCAGGTATGAAATTAGTTGAGTGACGAATTCCTATTTTGACCAGAGGCTCTATGTCCGTCTCTCTATGTCCGTCGGCGATGTTGGCATCTTCGGCTCTCCTTCCCATGCCCACGGGAGGCCAGGAATCGACTTGGGCCGAATCCCGCACTCCGCGGTGGGTAACATATGAAAATACGGTCTGGGCCGATCTGAGGGTGTCGACAACCAGACAGGAAGAAGAGCCCCGAAAATTCTTTGCAACAGCTTTTATGTAACCAGGCGGATTCAGACCCCAGAATCATTCGGACCTGTCAGAGAGCTTATTTACAGTTTTTGGCCAATCCTAAACTTTCAAGACATAGCCTCGCCAGCTCAGAGCGGGGTCCCGAAAAACGGAAACATACCCTCGAGACGAGGTCTCAAATTATTACCATAAGTTTCACTCCAAAACTATTGTGCAGAAAAGTGCATGCCTTGCACTAACATTACCAAGCCTCGAGCAAACCACCATCTGCTCTGCCCGGGAAATAAAGACCTTGACTTTAACGGTCAAATACTAACGAAACTTCTCTCTGAATGCGGTTTTCACAGATTAACAAAATGGCTAAAAGCTTTCCTTTCAGTATAGAATATTTTGTATAATAACGAATTTAATAGACCAGAGGGATAATAAAACAGGGTTTAAATTGATGTAAAAATATAGAATCTTGATAAATAATATATAAATTGCGATTTTTACAAAGGTGTCGCGAGATTATGAAATCTCGCCACGACACTAGGAAATATTTTTTTTTATTTTATATCATTTTTTGATAATTTTTTTGAAAAATGTACGCTATTTCAAGAACGGGTGATGCTAGCGTTCTAAAATTTGTGTCAATCGTTTTCTAATGAAAAATTACATAAGAAATGTCTATTTGCGTAACTTTATTAGAGGTTTTTATTTTTTGACGATTTTTTCAAAATGTCACTCGAAAATTTAGGGGGGTTTTGAGCATTCGATTGCGTATAAAAACAATTGGCTTCCGGTATTCACGGATTGTGATTTTTGTATCAAATTTCGTTCGAATCGGTCCATTCGTTCGTCAGTTATCGTCTCCACAGACTCACTGAAGCATACACACACACACAAACACACAGACATCACCTCAAAAATTTTCGATTCGTGATCAGGGATGTTTGAAACGTGCTCTCCTGTCGAAAATTCGAATTCGAATTTTCGACCCCGTCACAATACTTTCCTTATACATTATTGTATATAAGGAAAGTAAAAATTGTATCTCTGCTTTCTTTCACAACAATGATTGAATAGAATCTCTGCAGTTTCGCTATCTTTGAGCCATAAATAACCCCTTTCATACATGATTATATCCAATTTTTTCCTATGCTACTATGTTAAAAAAAATTTAAAATTTCGAATAATATGTAAAAAAAAAAAATTCTATTTATTTCTAGTTATTTTGATAACAAAGCCGGGTATAAAGTTTTGTGAAAATCCCTCATTTGTAGCTGCTACGGTGTGCACAAGAAATCGACCACAATCATTTGACAGATGGATATTACTTCAAAAATAGTCAAAAAGCATTCAAGAGGTTCTGAAACATATATTGGCATCAAAATCCCAAAATAAAAAATCTTCGTGAAATCAATACTTTCTTAATACTACGTATGAACTAAAATTCTAACCATTATAAGTAGAAACAAAATTTTACCAAACTTTCAAATATGTAAAAATCCATCGAATTAAGTCAATTGTTTAAAATATATTTTACATTTTTGCGAACATGATTATATCGGTCTTTTCACTTCCACACAGATAAATGTTGTAAAAGCTCAGCGAAACATAATTATTATACCACACCTTATAAAACTCAATCAATTTACAAAACCCTATACAGCCGAACAAAACGTACATATTTCACTACTAGTAAAACTCCTATATTTCGAATCAAGAATAACAAACAATTCCTCTGAAGCGACAGAAATTATCAATGAAATTGAACTCTAAAAAATATCGAATGATTACCCCTTTGGAGTCATTTTTGTTGACTTAGTGTTAGTTTAGTGAATTTGATGACAATTTCATAAATTTGACGTCATTTTAGAGAAGTTAATAAAAATGGGTAATGACCCGGAACAGAGGTTTGAATTCGTAGCTCCAGTACAAGACACTGCTATAATGAAATAGGTTTCGCTCTTATTGTAGTACATCAGCAGATGGCTATTAACTGCACTTGCAGCAAGAAAATTGTTTAAGTATTATTTCACTAGAAGGTATGCCAGTCATATGACGGAATTAAAAACTTGCAAAGCATTGTCTTGGACGCCGCAGGCGGGCTGCTAACCTTGCACAAGGCATTGGTGTAGGTAACATACACTATAAGTCCCCTGCGTGTTTGCAAACAGTTGGAAATATCAGCTCCAGAAAGTACGTGCAGGTGATTGATTGACAGTGCATATTGGCTACGGCTTACTCAGACACCTGGCTGATTAAAATATTATTCAGTTTTTAAGTTCTTTAAGTTTGTTTTATAAACTTGTATAGTTCAAATTACGTCCGTCCAATAATAATTTTTATCTATGTACACAATCACTTATCTGCTTTTATCTATGTATACAATCCCTTTATCTATTTTTATATATGTACACAATCACTTTATCTATTTTTATCTATGTACACAATCACTTTATCTATGTACATAATCAGTTTTTGAGTTCTTGTAGTTCGTTTTATAAAATTGTATAGTTCAAATTATGTCCGTCCAGTATAAATATTTGATTATGTACGCAATCACCTGAATTGATGGTAAGGGTCTGCGTTTCTCTTTTATTTCATTAGTCTTCTGCGATTGGAGTGTGTGGTGTTGTATTTATGAGATAAACTTCGTTAATTTCTAGGTAATTGATGTCTTATTATATTTTTGCCTGTGTTGATGAGTTTTTCAGAACTCTATCAATCTAAAGGACCATGTTGTCTGTTACTGGTGCTCTAACATGGTATCTGCGCGTCAGCGAACAGTATGATATATAGTGAAGTGGGTCGCCGACATCCCCACAGACACAAAAGTCCGTGGCGCTCTTACCCATCTGATATAGGAAGGACAGAAAAGGACCATGTCCTGTGAAGAATATTGTTGTTTCTCTGTTGTAGGTTATCTGTCTGTTCTGACTTGTGGTGTAAATGGGTGTATTTTACGGCCCTTTTCTGATGCCATCTGGTGTTCTTGCCACTTTTTCATATAGTATTGCTTTAGGTGAGCTTGACAGCGGTATGAATTGCATCTTCCGGTGATTGATGTTCCGGTGCGTTCTTTGCTGTCTTGTCCGTACACTCATTACCCTCTATTTCTGTGTGTACTGGAACCCAAGTTAGCTGAACTCTACAACCCACGTTTCTAATTAGAATCTGGACATCCCTAATCCCGATGTCGTTGGGTGCTTCTTCAATGCTTCAAAACTTGACAGGCTATCTGTGGCAATTACCGCCGGTGGCGACTCGTGTTGTATCAACCATGTTAGAGTCTCTGAAATCGCATACATTTCTGCCTGGAAGATGGAGTCTTTTTTTTGAAATCTCTGTGCCTGCGTATGTGTTAGTGTGTTGTCTGTGTAGACGCAGAAGGCCGCTGCCGTACACAAGCTTGTCTTTGAGCCGCCTGTGTATATTGCTATTTTGCTCTTTGTTGGGCATTCTGCTATGCATTTGCTAACACTGTCCGTAGTTGGATGTGTGGTCCAGCTTAGTATTATTTGTACATAATCACCCGGAACAAGATTCTGATTTCTCTCCTCGTGGGCCACCCTGAGTCTGCTGACTTTGGCTGTTAATCCTTCCTTTGCGAGAATATGGTGGATGGACATGACACCCGCCAGCACCTAGAGACAGGCCCTTGTCATCAGAAGGAGGAAAGGCCTTTGTGCGGATGGCAGTTTCCGTGCGGATAACAGTTCATGACCAGAACCGTTGAGAGACAGGCCCTTGTCATCAGGAGCAAGAAAGGCCTTTGTGCGGATGACAGTTTCCTTTCATGATATCCCTTCAGATTGGTGCCCTAAACAATTGGAAGGGTCCTCATAACAGAGGACCCTGCCAATCACTGTCAAGTACCGCAACTTGAGCAGCTTCGGTCAAATACCCCACGTCCTAGGAGCGTACCTCACTAGGTGTCTGTGCATCTGTAAAATTTCGGCTTTTAAGGCCTCAATGTAAGGCATCTATGACTGGGTCTGGTCTAATGTCACTCCAAGATAATTTAACGTGCTTTCCATTTGAATTCCTCGGCTGCAGACCCTCATTGTTGGCGATCTTTCTATGGGCTTTTTCTTCCCATATAATATCTGCACAGATTTCTCGGGGGACACTGTGAGTCCTACCTTATTTGCACCAGTCTTTAAAGTGGTCGACCGCAACCTGGCCACTCCACTCATCTCCTGGTACTAACTTACATTATCATGATAAAATCATCAGCGTAAGCAATTAGTTTGGCAACACTGCTGTTCATCGTCTGAAGTACCTCATCGGCAACCAAGGTCCCGAGAAGATGGCCTAGACAAGGCCCTTGCGGGCAGCCTTTGAAGACTTCAATTTCTTTACTTCCTTCCTGAACCCCAGTTGACCAAAACATTTCTCTTACTGAGGTACGTGGACAATGTCCTAGCAATGTTGCCAGGGCATCTTGTCTCCCCCATTCTTCTTCTTATCGTGTCTCACAGAAGATAGTCAAATGCTCCCTTTATATCGAGTGAGACAAGCACTGTGTGTTTATCTTTTTCTTTGCTTTCCTGTATCGCTTCCAGGACCTCCTGGATAGCTGACTCAGCCGAGTGGCTCTTCCTGAAACCATGTTGGTGTTTGCTGATCCATCCGCCCTTCTCTAATTGCGCTATCAGTCTTTTTCCTATCAGCTTCTCGAGCAGTTTACCCAGTGTTGGTTGTAGACAGATGGGCTTGTAAGCCCTCGGATCTTTAGTCCCTTTACCTTGCTTTTGAAAAAAGATAACTTCGTCTATCCGAAGGCATTCTGGGAAGTATTCAAGTGAGAGATACCCATTCAGCCAGTCTTTAGGAGTTCTGGTGCTTGGTTCCTGTCTAATGATGAAGAAGTCAAGGTTGTCTGGTCCCGGTTCTTTTGTTAAGGTTTAGGTTAAAAAGTGCTAATTCCATTTTAGTGCTTGTGAATTGTTTATCTTAAGGGGCTGTGTAGAGATGTTGTGCTATGTGTGTCCTTTGTCTGAAAAGCATTGTCTTCTATTTAGCGTCATGTTTATCAATTTGGAGATATTTTTATCAATTTGGCGATATTTTCGTTAATCTGGCAATATTTAAAAAAGTCGCCAATTTTACGACATACCGTCAAAATTTTCGCCAAGTATTACGTACGGACGGAGAAAAGGGTTATGCTTATGGTCGTTTACTATGTTCTTTCCAAGATATTAAATTTTCATAAATTAAATAAATAGTATGGATACACGTCAATTTTAATTACTTGGTCATGAGGCCGCTTATTCTTTCGAGTTTATTTATAAAATCTTTTCCCATATTCGCCATAATTTTTCTCATACAAATACTAAGCTTGTTCCTTTTTCCGAACTTATGCCGTATAAATCTAGTCTTTCGTATCATTCAAAAATTTTTCGTCCTCTTATTCATTTTTGCCATGAATTTAAGTTTAAGCCAGCTCATTCAACCGTTACTATATTTAATCGCATCCGTTCGGATAAATATAAAGATAAAAACTTTAAGTTCCAGGCTGTGGTGTACGTTGTCCCCCTTTTATCTCCTGATAATAACTTTAAATTTTATATTGGAAGTACTAAACGTACTGTCGGTATTCGTTTAGTTGAACATGCTCGAGATGTTAAAAATGGTAAACTGTCTACGGCTCTTACCCAGTATGTTATTAACGATAATTTTCATCCTATGTTTGATAAAACTTTCCTTTTAATTAGTTGCAATAATCTCCGTATTTTACTTTACTTTATGAATCCCTTTTTATTTATCTTTATCGTGAGTTTATTTGTAATTTTGATCCAGTTCAGACCCCGAGTTATGCTTCGTGACTCGTTCTCGACGTGTCAAACTTTTATATGATTTTCTGAAAATTTAACAATTGTTGTAATTTGTGTTTCGATGACATTTATTTTGGTTACGAACCTTCAACTTTATTGTAATTTGTATTTTATAAATTATTTAAATTTTTAATGCTTTTTTTTATTAGCAAATCTAAAATCGTAAATTGATGATATGTAAATTTTGCCTGCCGGTTATGGCCTATATGTAAGCCTTTGTTTGTACTGTATTTTCACCTAGCCACTGATGAAGGGCATAGTGATGCCCGAAAGAGCTTTGACCGTGTAATTTTTGTACGTCGGTGAAAGGAGATTTTACTAAAGGACTTTTAAACCTACTTTTGGTTATCTTTGATTTTAAAGTTTCACAAATTAGTCGTCATTTCCATTAATTTATTGTCATTTTTATTAATTTGGCGACATTTTCGTAAATTTGGCAATATTTAGGAAAACTTGCCAAGTTGGCGATATGCCGCCAAAATTTGTAGCCAGAGTTTTGCCAAGCGTTATGGCTAGAGAAATAGATTATTCTTAAAGTAGACTCTTATATTATCTCCAAGATATTAAAATTTCACCAATGTGTCGTCATTTTTATTGTTTTAGCGTAATTTCCATCAATTTGGCGACAGTTTTATTAATTCGGCGACATTTTTGTCAAATTTTGTCTAGCCAGACACGCGGGTATTCTACGCTAAAAGTAATAAACTAAAAACACGCAAGAATAATGTTTCCTACTTTTATTGGAAGAAACTTGAACTATTTTGAATGTTAAACCAAGGCTTAACTGCATCCTGCGTTCCGTTGATAAGCGAGCGTGACATGCGGGATACAGTTATGCCTTGGTAAAACATGTTAACGAAAGGAGCGTGACACTCTTAGTTGCGTGGTATCTCAAATAAAAAAAATCTGATGTGGGCAACACATGACTTTCCTTATATAATGTAATGAATTTACTACTTTTACAGTAAAAAAATAGGTTTTTCTTATAGTAGATACTAATATTCTTTCCAAGATATTGAATTTTCGACAATGAGTCGTCATTTTCATTGATTTAGCGCCATTTTCTTCCATTTGGCGAGATTTTCGTTAATTTGGCAACATTTAAAAAAGTCGCCAAGTTGGCGACATTCTGCCAAATTCGTCGCCAAAATCTCGCCAAGCGTTATGGACGAAGAAATAAGTTATTCTTACAGCAGACAAATGACTATTGGCGTTCAAATGCAAACGTATTACTCAAAGTATCTTTTTTCATGAATGGAACGAGCTAGATCCACGAGAATGATGTCACCCAATTTATCGTATGGTATTACATATGAAAAGTGAACATGTTTCTCAATAGGAAATTTTTTTTTTTATTTTATATGACTTTTTGATAATTTTTTTGAAAAATGCGCAATATCTCGAGAACGGTTCATGTTAGCGTTCTAAAATTTATGCCAATCGTTTTCTAATGAAAAATTACATAAGAAATATCTATTTGCGTAACTTTATTAGTGGTTTTGATTTTTTGACGAATTTTTCAAAATTTCATTCAAAAATTTAGGGGGTTCTGAACATTCGATTGCGTATAAAAACAATAGGCTTCCAGTGTTTACGGATTGTGATTTTTGTACCAAATTTGGTTCGAATCGGTCCATTCTTTCGTCAGTTATCGTCTCCACAGACTCACTAACACACACACACACACACACACACACACACACACACACACACACACACACACACACACACACACACACACACATAATTTCTCACACACACACACACACACACACACACATAATTTCTCACACACACACACACACACACAGACATCACTTCAAAAATGTTTGATTCGTAATCAGGGATGCTTGAAACGTGCTCTCCCGTCGAAAACTCGAATTCGAATTTTCGACCCCGTCACAATACTTTCCTTATGCATTATGTATATAAGGAAAGTAATATATAAAATGATAAGAAATAGAATAACACTAGGGTCTCACTTTCAGAATCTGATGTCATACGCTACTTAAAGCTTCATGGTTACATCATAATTTCGCTGTGAAAGAAGTATAGTCACTGCATTATGTAAGAAACAGGTTGCCCACATCATGGCCTCACTTTCAGTATCTGATGTCATACACTACGTAAAGCTCCATGGTTATATCATAAAAATTGAAATGTTTATCAGTGATTGAAATGCGTTTCGCAACATTTTGTAGCAGCGTTACTCAGGATAGACAGATAAATCAAGGTGTTTATATTATAAATAATTGTTTAAGTATTTGTCTATAATTATTTTCAAAGTGATAATCGAGAAAGTAAAATAAAAGCAACCATCCGCCTATAGAGGGGGAAGTGAGGGGATATCATTCGAGTGCAGGGTACGGGTCCGGACACCAAAGAGTGCCATACACCCACTGTTTATTTATTACTTTCTTATACTATGCTATATGTATAGTATAGAGAAAGTATTGTCTTCACGAAAATTTTCGAATTCGATATTTTGTTGCCAATATATGTTTTAAAATCTCCTGAACATTTTTTGACTATTTTTGGAGTGATGTCCGTCTGTTTGTCTGTCTGTCTAATATATGTGGCCGATTTCTTGTGTACAGGATAGCAGCCACAAATATTAATGGAATTTCATGAAACTCTATATCAGGCTTTGTTTTAAAAAGAATTAGAACTAGATAGAATTTTTTTTAAATTCGAGCGAAAACATCGAAATTTATTCGAAATGTTATATTTTCTTATATATTTTCTTATTTATTAGGATAAAATTTGACACAGTCATGCACAAAATGGGTTATTTATGGCTCAATGATCGGAAAACAATCATTGTTTCAATCATTGTTGTGAAAAATAGCCGCAATACAATTTTTTTTTTATTCGTTATGTCATTATCCTCCTTGGAGGGCAAGTACCCCCCTTTAGGGGGTACAGTATGATATCAATCGAAAGATAATGCACAATTGAAAGGTAATGCACATAAAGTAAATGCACATACGTGTAACCCATGACTTTTGGGTACGAAGATTGGTCCTTTTGAGAGGTTTCGATTGTTCGAGGTTGCCACAAAATGGTTCTTGCGATAATTCAGCAAAATATTATATCTAAATTATTCAGCAAAATTTCGTATCTGAAAATTTCAAAAAAAATCTGATGTGGGCAGCACATGACTTTCCTTATATAATGAAATGAATTTACTACTTTTACAGTAAAATAATAGGTTATTCTTATAGTAGATACTTATATTCTTTCCAAGATATTGAATTTTCGTCAATGAGTCGTCATTTTCATTGATGTAGTGTCATTTTTATCCTGTTGGCGAGATTTTCGATAATTGGGTAACATTTAAAATGTCGCCAAGTTGGCAACATTCCGTCAAATTCGTCACAAAAATCTTGCCAAGCGTTATGGATGGAGAAATAAATTATTCTTATAGCAGATAAATGACGGCGTTCAAATACAAAAGTATTACGCAAAGTATCTTTGTTCATGAATGGAACGAGCTAGATCCACGAGAATGATCTCACCAAATTTATCGCATGATATTACATATGAAAAGTGAACATGTTTCTCAACAGTTAATATTTTTTTTGCTAGCGTTTTCATGCTACCGTTCAAAAGTTAATGTCAATTGTTTTCTAAGAAAGAATTACATAAGAAATGTCTATTTGCGTAACTTTATAACAAGTTTTGATTTTTTAATGATTTTTTCAAAATTTCTCTCGAAAATTTAGGGGGGGGGGGGCTGAACATTCGATTGTGTTTAAAAGCAATAGGTTTCCAGTATTCACGGATTGTAATTTTTGTACCAAATGTTATTCGAATTGCTCCATTTGTTCGTTAGATATTGTCTCCACAGATTCACTGATACACACACACACACACACACGCACACACACATCACCTCAAAAATGTTCGATTCGTGATCAGGAATGCTTGAAACGTGCTCTCCCGTCGAAAACTCGAATTCGAATTTTCGACCCCGTCACAATACTTTCCTTATACATTATACTATGTATATAACGGAAATAAAAATGACACGAGCTTATTATATATCTATATGCAAATTTATGTGCAAGTTCGAGTATGAGTTTCAAGTACAAAATTTTTACTTTCCTTATATACATAGTATAATGTATAAGGAAAGTATTGTGACGGGGTCGAAAATTCGAATTCGAGTTTTCGACGGACGAGCACATTTCAAGCATCCCTGATCACGAGTCGAACATTTTTGAGGTGATGTGTGTGTGTGTCAGTGAGTTTGTGGCGAGAATATCTCACGAACGAATGAAGTGATTCGAATGAAATTTGGTACAAAAATTATAATCCGTGAATAATAGAAGCCTATTGTTTTAAACATAATCGAATGTTCAGAACCCCCCTAAATTTTCGAGTGAAATTTTGAAAAAATCATCAAAAAATCAAAACCTTTAGTAAAGTTACGCAAATAGACATGTTTTATGTAATTTTTCCTTAGAAAACGATTGTCATAAGCTTTAGAACGGTAGCATGAACTGTTCTTGAGATATCGCACATTCTTCAAATCCATTTATCAAAAAATCCCATAAATTAAAAAAAATATTAACTGCTGAGAAACATGTTCACTTTCCATATGCAATATCATGTGATAAATTTGGTGACATCATTCTCTTGGATCTAGCTCGTTCCATTCATGAAAAAAGATATTTTGAGTAATGCTTTTGCATTTGAATGCCAATAGCATGCTATAAGAGTAACTTATTTCTCCGTCCATAACGCTTGGCGAAATTTTGGCGACGAATTTGGTAGAAAGTCGCCAACTTGGCGACTTTTTTAAATGTTGCTAAATTAATGAAAATCTCGCCAAATGGAAAAAAATGACGCTAAATCAATGAAAATGACGACTAATTGACGAAAATTCAATATATTGGAAAGAATATATGTATTTACTATAAGAATAACTTATTTTTTTTTCTGTGAAATTAGTAAATTCATTGCTTTATATAAGGAAAGTCATGTGCTGCCCACATTAGATTTTTTGATATAAAATTACATCTGAAAAATTTATTTCATATACGAGTTCGTATCTGAATGAAGTTTCCATTATGTCAGAATTTCAGATGCTTGAATATAGTGTATAGAAGCTAAACATAACAAAATGCCAAAATAGAAATCAAAATGCCACAAATTAAAATTGAAATCAAAAGTTACAAATCAAAACTGAAATCAAAAGCCGCAAATCAAAATACGGTAATACCCTGGATTTACGGCAATTTAGGATCCGGAGCGTGTCCTTAAAAATGTTCGTAATCCGAAGCAAAGTACTCTTTTCATCTATCAATATTATACGTAATGCACTGCATACGTAACTGCACTAGGTCATTAAATTCATTCGCTACTGATGTAAATAAAGCATTCGGAGGTAAAATAAATATTGTAGGGTCTTATTTGTGTGTAAGTTTTGAAAACTTATTATTTTAATCTCAAGAAAAGGCTGAAATAGAAGTTAGAAACACTTTAATATCAATTTAATAACAAATATTTCAACAAATATTCACACATTTAATCTCAAATACGGCTATTTCTATAAGATCCGGGTGGAAGATAAAAAGGATCAATGATTAATTATCATCGAACAAGGGGTGTTTCCCTTGTTCTATAATAACTAAAATCGCCAGTCCATTATATTTCTTTCCCTACAATACATGGTAATGTATAAGGAAAGTATTGGAATCGTGTCGAAAATCGCAACTCGAGTTCTCGAGGGATATACACGTTTTGGGACCTCTGGAACATGAAAAACTGTTTTTAGTGTGACGTTTGTGTGTGTGTGTGCAATGTATGTATACACTCTAACTCAAAAATTCATTGACCAAACTTCATAAAATTTTATAGGTGGATGGCCCTGGTGCTTATTAGAGTTTGGTTCAATTCGGGATAAAAAAAATCCTGCCTTTTTTGCGAAATGGTCTATGAAAATCGAATGTGTTCGCGCCAGCGATAAAATTAATTGATCAAATTGTATAAAATTTGGTAGATAAGTCACTTGTGGGTTACCCTGGTGCTGATTAGATTTTGGTACTATTCCCCCTCAAAAAACCTGCCCTCATATTTTTGCGAAATGGCCCGCAAAAGTCGCATGTATTGACTCTAGCGAATAAACTAATTGACCAAATTTCCCAAAATTTGGTAGTTAAGGCAGTTGTGGGTTATCCTGGTGCACTGATTAGATTATGGTACAATTCGAAAAAAAAAAAACTTGATTTTTGTTGAAAATAACCCGGGAAAATCGTTAAAATTCCTATAAAAAACTATGCATATTCAAACGTAGCAATTAAATGCTTGTTTTATACGTAATTTTTGATGATGAACAGCAAAAGATCATTCCCATAACTCTATAACTAACCATTCTCGAGATATTTTAATTTTTCGTACGTTTGCTACGCTGCCTTTGAAAATACGTCCAGTTACCAAACGAAAAGGAAACTTGAATTAAAAGTGCATATTCAGTGTCATTGCAAATAATTATGCGTGTTATTTTCTGCAGTTAAATCTCTATTTAATGAATTATTAAAGAGATAAAGTGAATTTGAGGCCGTAGGGAAAGTCACGTGCTACCTACATCAAATTTTTTTTCTTTGATTAATTGCCTAAAATCGAAAAAGTTAGCAACATAACTTTCGTTTTCCTTAACCAATTCGTAAAATCGGACTGTGGTAAATTTTGCTGTGCTTTATTTTTGAAATGGATTGCATATTCAAAGTGCAATTTTTAACAATTGCTTGTAAAATTGCGAATAATTGAGATATTATCTTACAGATTCTTTTAAAAGTTCGTTCTCCGATCTTAGAATTGAAATTCTGCAATAATATTTTCGATCACTAAGGAACTATAATATGTGTGAAAATAGCTCAAAATTGCACTTCAATACTAAAAAAACTGATGTGGCCAGCACATGACTTTCCTTATATAATGCAATGAACTTACTACTTTTACAGCAAAATAAAATAGGTTATTCTTATAGTAGATACTTATATTCTTTCCAAGATATTCAATTTTCGTTAATTAGTCGTCATTTTCATCGATTTAGCGTCATTTTTATCCATTTGACGAGATTTTCGTTAATTTGGCAACATTTAAAAAAGTCACCAAGTTGGCGACATTCCACCAAATATTTCGCCAAAATCTCGACAAGCGTTACGGACGGAGAAATAAGTTATTCTTAAAGCAGATAATTGACTATTGGCGTTCAAATACAAATATATTACTCTAAGTACCTTTTCTTATGAATGGAACGAGTTAGATCCACGAGAATGATGTCACCCAATTTATCGCATGATATTACATATGAAAAGTGAACATGTTTCTCAACAGTTAATATATTTTTTTTAATTTATGGGATTTTTTTTATAAATTTATTTAAAAAATGTGAAATATCTCGAGAACGGTTCATGCTAGCGTTCTAAAGTTTATGTCAATCTTTTTCTAAGGGAAAATTACATAAGAAATGTCTATTTACGTAACTTTATTAAAGGTTTTGATTTTTTGATGATTTTTTCAAAATTTCACTCGAAAATTTAGGGGGTTTCTGGACATTCGATTGCGTTTACAAGCAATAGGCTTCCAGTATTCACAGATTGTGATTTTTGTACCAAATTTCATTCGAATCGTTCCATTCGTTCGTGAGATATCGTCTCCACAGTCTGACTGACACAACACACACACACACACACACACACATACTTTCACACACACACACACACACATACTTTCACACACACACACACACACACACATACTTTCACACACACACACACACACATACAGACATCACTTCAAAAATGTTTTATTCGTGATCAGAGATGCTTGAAACGTGCTCTCCCGTCGAAAACTCGAATTCGAATTTTCGATCGCGTCACAATACTTTCTTTATACATTATGTATATAAGGAAAGTAATAACGCAGTAACTAATTTGAATGTAAAAATAAATCTCGCCAAGACGCATCACCTCTTAACCTCAGGTACCCATGTACTGAATTTTGTAACCGCATGCTGCTGATTACGCGTGACACAAACAAATATACCCACAGATGAACATTTTCTTTTATTATTATATATATAAAGAATTATGGAACGTTTTTAAACAGCTTGCAAATACAAACTCATAAAAACATATTTGCTCTCAAATTCGTATTTATGAGCTTCAATTTGCTCACTAATTTGTTTACTAACATTTCCTTACTAATAATATGATACAAGCTGCGTTATAAATATGGAAAAATAAATGCATAGAATATTATAGAGACAGATAATAGAGATATATTGCTTCTCCTACAATATATGATAATGTATAGGGGAAGTATTAAATTCGTATCAAAAATGGAAGCTCGAGTTTTCGGCGGATCTACGCGCGCGCGTGTGTGTGCGCGCGCAAGTGCGCTCGGCATATGTATTCGCTCTACCGCTCTAGCTTAAACACTATTCGACTAAATTTTACACATTTTCGTGGGTAAGTCACCTGTAGCGAATTAGATTTTGGTACGATTCTGAAAAACAGAACCCGCCTTTTTTTGCAAGCTGGCCCACAAAAATCTTCAAAGTCTAAAAAATAAAATAATATGCTAAAGTGTATTAATGGAAGAAATTCCTAAGTTTTAAAATGAGTGAAGTTGGTAATGAAAAAGAAGACGTATTAAAATTGAAAACGTATAAAGTAAGTATGGGTATAAAGTTGAGCAATTAAACTCAATTTCATGGATTATGAATTAAAATCATGCGCTGTCCACATCAGATTTCTTTTAAAACTTTCAATTTGGGAAAAATTCAAATTTTCTTCCTTTTTACTTTCCCTACAAGGCATGGTAATATACAGGGTGTCCCAAAAACGTTGACCTCGACTTTTATTCCTTAAATATTGATCTTAAACATATATAATAAATTACAAAGTTGCGTAAAATGGATACAGAATTTTTCGAAATCGATTAAAATTTTCCAGAGAATTAAATTTTAAGAAATACAAAATTTGAATTTTTATATGGCCCCCGTACAAAAACATTTCCAATGAGTAAAATGTGCCCCATACACTAATGAGGTGATGTACAAAATTTCTGCATTTTGTCATAAAAAGTCCCAGAGATATGAAAAGACAAAAATGCTGAGTTAAACCACTTTTCGATGCATCGACATGGGTTCTCAGAGGGGAAAAATCATGTTGGCAGATCGCGTTTCAGGGGTCATACACAAATTACGAAAGAAAACAATGATTACGTAAATAAATAATAATTTTGCTACTTATTGGTACAAAAGTATCTACACTGTGTAGAAATAATAACTTTACACAAAGATTACAAAGCTTGTTCAAAATGTTTTCTATCCATGCTAAAGATCTATTAAAGATAAGAGGCAGATATTATTTGCCTATGCTGCATTTCTGCGTTGCGTCCTTTGCACTCTTGCTGTAAACATTTACATTTTAATTTGTGATTAATCCCTCACCAACTTTGTTTAAATACATCTCTGGGACTTTTTTCGATAAAATGCTGAAATTTTGTACATCACCTTATTAGTGTATGGGGCACGTTTTACTCACTGGACATGTATTTACACGGGGGCCGTTTTTAGAGTTTAAAGTTTTTTTTAAATTTAAAGTTTGTATTTCTTCAAATTTAATTCCCTGAAAATTTTTATCGATTTCATAAAATTATGTACCTTTTTTAAAGCAACTTTGTAATTTATTATATATGTCTAAGATCAATAGTTAAGTTATAAAAGCTGAGGTCAATGTTTTTGGGACACCCTGTATATAGGGAAAGTATTGGAAAAGTGTCGAAAATTGATAGAGTTTTCAATAGATCTTGAAGTTTGGACACTTCTAGAATACGAATATACTATTTTTAACGTGACATCTGTGTATCTACTTGTTTGTATCTCTGTGCAATGTATGTACCCATTTTAGCTTAAAAACTATTCAACGAATTTTTGCAAAATGTAATAGGCGAGTTTGTAAAGACCCTTGCTGCCCCAACGGAGAATCGAATCTTCGATTTTCGAACTGTCCAGCCGACGCTCTACCTTTGGGACGAAATTGCAAGCACTTATTGTCGAAGTGGACTTAGCAAGATTACCGTGGTTCTGATTAGATTCTTGTAGAATATTTAATAATTTGTAAAATATTCAAACTTTGCAAAATATAAATGGCCTTTATAAGGGAAATATGCCAAAAGCTCATTTAAATTCCAAATAAAAGGTTGAATGTGCTGAAATGTATTCATTCTTCCTTCATCCTTCGCTAATCCTTCTTTTATATGTATAACTAGCAGCGATTACCCGACGTTGCTCGGGATTTACGATGCAAACTCTAATAAAAATTACACCGGAACATAAAGGGCATTGAATCTTATACAGTGTTTTTTCACTGTAAAAGAAGTAAATTGCATTATGTAAGACAAAAAAAAATTGATCTGATTGGCCACTCTTTGGCCAATCAGATCCATTGGATCATAAATGCATACATACATACTTTTCTTCTTTATATATATATATATATATATATATATATATATATATATATATATATATATATATATATATATATATATATATATATATATATATATATATATATATATATATATATATATATATATATAGAGAGAGAGAGAGAGAGAGATAGATGGATATTTTTATATTAATTTATTTATTATTTAAATTAATGAAATTTGTTGAGTAAGCCTGTGAAAAATAAACCATGGTGATAGAGTTTCCATTTAAATTCATATTTCAAACCTGTGATTTTCAAAAGTGACTAATACGTTCAATAAATTCCTACAAAACTCATAGTTTAATTGACTTTCACGTTTTAAACCAACGATTTCCATCCTTTTTCGTTGAGAATCATGGAGTTAAAGAGTAGAACTCTTAGGAAAAAGTTTCGTTTTCCATTAATATCTCAACAACCCCTAGTCTTAGAAACTCTAAACTTAGACTACATTTATGGGGGCTATTTCAAAGCTACCTGAAAAATTTCATTAAATTCGGTGCAGCTGTTCTTCCGTGATGATGAGACAAACGAAAGTGTCGTTTTCACTAATATCTCGAGAACCACTAGTCGTAGAAACTTAGAACATGGACTAAATTTTAAGTGGGGCTATTTCAAGACTACCCACCAAATTTCATCAAATTCGGTTCAGCCGTTCTCCCGTGATGTTGGATCATACATACATACATGCATACATACTTTTCTTCTGTATATATATAGATTTTTGGCGACTCAACGAATAAGACTAACTCAATTATTTCAGGACGAACTATTCTCGAGATAGTTAAGTTTTATTTTAAATTTGAGAATATGGTGATGTTTTAAAATGCGCAAAGTCGGCAAATTAGAAAAATGTATTGAAACTCCAAAATAGATATAATTTCAAATAAGTATGCACCAGTTTTTAAATTCGAGTTAATGAATTATGAAAGAGAAAATAAATTCGAGCCTGTAAGGAAAGTCATGTGCTACTTGCATCAGATTTTTTCATTTTTTTTACAAAATAATTGAAATGCGTATTTTGCTTTGAAATGATGTTATATAAAAATAGAGTTGATATTTTTCTGCATCTAGGAATGCAAGGAAGAAGTAGCGTTTTCTCCCCCCCCCCCCTCCCCACCAAACATAAGGAATATTTCAACAATCGCTAGAAAAATCGATCGAAATTCCGTTTTCCACACAATCTAAAAAAGAGAATACTCGGCTCTTTATTGAACAAAACTCGCCTCTTTTAAAAGAAATGTCGATTTGCAGTTTTGCGAAGAAAGGAAAATTGAGAGAGGTATGAATCCGCAAAACACGAATAGAAATTTAGCTTATAGCGGATTTGAGAAATGCTGCTACAACACATCAATAAATATTACAGTGTATCTGTGTTATTTTTTATTTGAAATATTTCTGGGGCGCAGAATACGGAGTAAATCATGAGAGAAATATGACGAGGATGGAACTGAAATAAGATCATATTGTTACGAATGCTTCAGAAAACCATTGTTACAACTTAAAGGTCTACCGCCGACGGCCCTACCGTGTAGAAAACACCGGTTCTTGTTAGATCACCGAAGTCAAGCAGCATCGGGCGCGGTTAGTACTTGGGTGGGTGACTACCTGGGAACACCGCGTGCTGTTGGCACATTTCGGTCGCGGTAGCCCTGTGGTTTGCGCGCTGGATTTGCAACTGCCGCCGTGTTCATGCGGAGTACGATCACGTTAAATATATGGGTCCGCAAGTCCTTCCGAGAGATTAGTGGTAGGGGAAGGAGGGTACGGTCCCTGTGGATGCCTCCCCCACTGGGTTCCAGTCTAAATTGGGTGGCATTTCCCGGCCGTCCAAACGGTTACCTTACACCTTCCTGGTAGGTCGGACGGTCTGGGTCTCAACAACAACAACTTAAAGGTCTGCGTCACTTGACCTTGGCGACACATTCGATGACCTTGGTGTATACCTGAAATAGGCACATGTCACTCACCACAGAACGGTTACATATGTACAATACATGACATAATTGTACATGTCATAAATGTACAATACGGTGTGGCGATTAAATGAAACAACTAACCGGCAACCACCATGGGCGTATATAGGGGAGGGGGGGGGGGTCAGGGTGTGCCAAAACACACCCCTGGAAAATCGTTAGTTTAATTAAAAGCTAATATGAGAGAAAAAATCAGAAAAATGCTTTTTGGATTTAGATTATTCAACCACAATTGTGTGTTTTCTCCTACGTGTATATTAATGAAAACAATTTAAATTTATACCTAAATGGAAACTTCGGATTATTGCATTTGGTATGTTTATGAATGTCCAGTTGTTAGTTTGTTTGCTCTATCTCCAGGAATGTTCTGCTAAAAATAAGGAATTCTGTTATGAAAGGGGGAATATTTTTTAGAGGTGGTACACAATACTTTTTAAAAATTGGTGCACATTAAGTTTTAAAAGTGCTATACACACTAATTCTTAAAATGTGATGCTATCATACCATCTATTCAAATTAACTTTGTAACAGTACATATTTCAAGGTTGATAGTTATCTCTAAATTTTGTATGCAATCAATTTTAGCACTCACCTGGAAAAAACCCTGCATAAATCAATGGCCAACACTACCCTTCCCCATTCTCTTTTAATAAGAAAACTTCCCAGAAGTTTTATTGTGAGAGCCTTTTCTGACCAATTTTTATTCCTGATATGTGTATGTATATACAATAATATATAATACATATAATAATGTATATATATTATATAAATATAAATATAAGTTACATATTAAGTATATGCAACAATGTTAATCGATTTTACAAAAAATGTGATACATTGTCCACTAAACTAAAACCACTTGCTACTAAGTAAAAGTTTGAATTTTTAGGTCTACCTTGGCGCGAATTTGGTGAAATATCACTAAATTGCCTACTTTTGGTGCTTTCTAAATCTTCCCGAATTTTCTAGATTGGCTATGTGTAGGTGGCTATGAGTGGCTTACGAGTTGCGTGCTTTTTCTAGAACTTTCCACAGAGTGTATATAAGCTTGCCATCGTTCAGTCGGATTGTTACGTGATGCGAGTAAAAGTGAATCGAGTATTATTTGAAAGAAGTGATGTTTTACATTATTCTATAGCAAATAATAGATACTTCCTAATATTTTTTTTAAATACAGAGTATGTAAAATTATTGTCATGAAAAGGAAAACAGCTTTCGGTCATGTACGATTTGGCCATCGCTTAAACAATTTCAGCTATTCAAATGATATTTTGTGCGATTATTTTAATCAATGAGCACCTAAAGGTTATTAATTTTTCGTGCAGTAAAAATAGCGCACGCCGCTATTAAAAATTTTTTTTTTTCAAAAATTGGAGCAAAATACATAATTTCGTTAAATGGTAATTTTTTATGCTGTTCTGCTTTTCAAAGCGAAATTTAATACATTTTTGATCTAAAACAGAAGAAACAAAAACAAGAAAGATCAATTTTGTATAAAGCATTGATTATGAAACACTTTTCAACTGAAATGCAATTTTATTTAAAGATCTCTAAAATGCAAACATTCAGCAATGATATTTTTAAAATTATTACAGTACTACAGTAATTTATTTTACTTGGAAACTTAAAACTTCATCAAAAAAGGCAATGCTATAAAATCGTCTGTTTCTCTATGTAAAATCAATTAATATTTTATTCATATCACTTATATTCCAGACTCCAGAGTTAAATAATTTTGCGTGAAAAAAATTCAGCAATTCTTATACAACCAATCTTACACTCGCGTGATTTGCTTGCATTCTGCAGACGTTAATATTAGGTTTCGCTGTAGAAATAATCAAAGTTTAGGGATCATTTAAAATAAAAAATATTGTAATAGCGTTGCCCCAGAATTTAGATACACAGATAATACGCAAAAATAAAGCGGTTTTATGATGGATGCAACACTAAATATAAATTTAAACCATCTTTAAATATCACGATCCTTACACAGTGGAAAAAATTAGATACCATATTACTTTCCTTATATGCATAGTATAATGCATAAGGAAAGTATTGTGACGGAGTAGAAAGTTCGAATTCTGGTTTTCGACGGAAGAATACGTTTCAAGCATCCCTGAAAAACGTTTTTGAGGTGATCTCTCTCTCTCTCTCTCTCTCTCTCTCTCTCTCTCTCTCTCTGTGTGTGTGTGTGTCAGTGAATCTGTGGAGATGATATCTGACGAATGAATTTAGCGATTCGAACGCCAGTCTGTATCTAATCCATTTCAGTCTATATCTAATTTATTTATAATTAAATTTTCGCGGAAATATTTATTGGAATTTGTATTGAAGTTTATGTAGAGCTAGCACTTAAGCCTGTCAAAGACAGAAAGGCTAATTCTAAGAAAATATTATGTTCCAATTTGTTTAATAAGTTTTATTTTATTAAATAATCTCTTAAAATATGCTGTAATGATAAAACGATAAAGTAAAACTGATGAAAAAGTGTGTTTATACTCTGTGAAATCGGTTGAACAGCTAATTTTTGTATGTATGCTGTATTTTACGAAGTTTAATTTTGTTTAACTATGCATGGTACTCAAAAATAATCTTAATCGAAAATAGGCTCAGTTAGGTTCTGTCCCGTGGCCAGTACTATAAGTGTTGGTTTTATTGTTGAGACCCAGACCGTCCGACCTACCAGAAAGGTGTAAGGTAACTGTTTGGACGGCCGGGAAGAGACACTCAATTTAGACCGGAACCCAGTGAGGGAGGCATCCACAGGGACCGTACCCTCCTTTCCCTACCACCAACCTTTCGGAAGGACTTACGGACACACATGTTTAACGTGACCGTACTACGCTTGCACACGGCGGCAGTTTAGGTAGTGGAGGGAATCGAACCCGGGCCTACAGAGTGCAATTCCCGCGCGCTAACCACTTGGCTACCTCGCCCTAGTACTATAAGTGCTATAAGTGTGCAATGATTCAGCTTTCTAGGTCACCGACGCGGGCTTCTAAAGAGTGTGAAAATTCTTTTCGAGACCCCATTTTACCTGCTTTGAATCGACTCTTCTCGAGTTAGGCGAATAAAAAAAATCTAGCTCTAGATTCTGTCCCATGGCCAATACTATAAGTGTGCAAAGATTTAGCTTTCTAGGTCACCAGCAAGGGCTTTTGAAGGGTATAAAGGACTTTTTGATACCTTTTCTTCTCTTTCGAATGGGGGGGGGGGGAATCTAGAATCCGGTTTCATTAGGTTCTACTTCGTAATTAATACTATAAGCATGCAAATATTCAATTTTCTGAGTTGCCTCTGGCTTCTGGAGGGTCTTGAAAGGCAAAAATACAGATACTACAAAATGTTAACACAAATGAGTCAAGTTGCATGATGATGAATATTGGACTAAGAGTCAACTAATTTTAATAATTATTAGTCAACGGGGAATACTGATTTTGCTATTGGGTTGAAATCCACATGCTATGTTGGAATATCCCATTTTATGATAATTATCGTTTTTTAAGGAGTTAAGCTTCTAACAAGTTATCTAAAAATATGATAATTTATCTACTTAGGGAATTAAGATTTAACATAAATGTTTCACAAAAATGTTTTAATTGGTGGCAGCCAAATTTGTCATCTATATTTTTATTAAAAATTTTTTGAAGCATCCGTTTCTCAGGACTACTGATAGAGCTTAGATTATGACTAATATGGATTCAGCATCAAATTTCGTACGAGGTTCACTAAGGATTTCCATTTTATTTCCGGTTCAAAAGTTTTTATTTTCTTTGAAACATCTATTTATTAAGATTAAATAAATGTAGGGCTTAATCAATTACTGATATGGATTCAGCATCAAATTCTAAAGGGGATAGGGTTGTTCACTAAGAATTTCCGGTTCAAAATTTTTCCTCCAATCTTTCCTTTATTTCTTAGGATCGGCTATAGAGAGAGCTTAGACGATAATTGATATAGATTCAGTATCAATTTCTGTAGGAGATAGGGTTGCTCACTAAGAATTTCTACTTCCGCTTTAAAAATTTCCCTTCAATCATTTTTCATTTTTCAAGATCGGCTATAGAGAGAACTTAGATAATGACAGATATGGATTCAGCATTAAATTGTAGAAATAGTAAAGACTTAGTAAGGACTTCCGGTTCTGAAAATGTCGTTTCTGATTGAAAAATTTACAATTTCTTTACAATATGTATTGTTCAGGGTCGGGTATAGAAAAAGCTTAGATGACAATTGATAAGGATTCGGGGGAGGTATGTGTGTGTATGAGTGTGTGTGTGTATGTGTGGGGAGTGGGGGATTGCTTAAGATTTCCAGTTCCGATTCAAATAATTCCCTTGAAGCATTAATTCTTCAGGATTGGCTATAGATTCAGCTTAGATAATGGCTAATATGGATTCAGAAAATTGTCATTTTCCTTAAAACTTCTACTTTAAAAAATTGGTCAAAAATACAACACAGACGATGTGTTTAGCATCCATTTTCTAAAGGGGTTAGAAGGATCACTAAGGATTTAAACTTCTGCTTCTCTGTTTCTGGAGACGTCACTTCCGGCTTTTCCGAAAATTCGTATGACTACGAAATTAAGTGTTAACACAGCTTACCACCCTGTGAAGACACCATCACAAATTTCTTGTTGAGTATGCATTCGCAAACACAGCTCCATGATTTATAAAACACCAAGTTTAGGAGCGCGAGTACTGTGGTGCTCAGTGCTCAAGAGCAACAGACCTCTTAAGTTATTTGCGGTTGAAAATCTCTAGCGGTATTTCTAGAAAATATCTGAGGTGCGAGTCTTTCTTCGACTCCTACATTCAGTTTCACTTGTATTACATTCAGTTTCACTTGTGTTACATTCAGTTTCACTTGTGTTACATCCAGTTTCACTTGTTTTACATTCAGTTTCACTTGTATTACATTCAGTTTCACTTGTGTTACATTCAGTTTCACTTGTATTACATTCAGTTTCACTTGTGTTACATTCAGTTTCACTTGTATTACATTCAGTTTCACTTGTGTTACATTCAGTTTCACTTGCGTTACATTCAGTTTCACTTGTGTTACATTCAGTTTCACTTGCGTTACATTCAGTTTCACTTGTGTTACATTCAGTTTCACTTGTATTACATTCAGTTTCACTTGTGCTACATTCAGTTTCACTTGTATTACATTCAGTTTCACTTGTGTTACATTCAGTTTCACTTGCATTACATTCAGTTTCACTTGTATTACATTCAGTTTCACTTGCATTACATTCAGTTCACTTGTTTTACATCAGTTTCACTTGTATTACATTCAGTTTCACTTGTATTACATCAGTTTCACTTGTATTACATTCAGCTTCACTTGTATTACATTAGTTTCACTTATATTGTGTTCAGTTTCACTTGTATCACATTCAATTTCACTTGTATTCAGTTTCACTTTTCTTACATTCAGTTTCACATGTATTACATTCAGTTTCACTTGTATTCCCTTCAGTTTCACTTGTATTACATTCAGTTTCATTCAGATTGCATTCAGTTTCATCCATATTCCAATCAGTTTCATTTGTATTACATTGAGTTTCATTTGTATTACATTCAGTTTCACTTATATTACATTCAGTTTCACTTGTAGTACACACAGTTTCACTTGTATTACATTCAGTTTCACTTCTATTACATTCAGTTTCAATTGTATTGCATCCAGTTTCACTTATATTACATTCAGTTTTATTGGTATTACATGCATTTTCACTTATATTACCTTAAGTTTCACTTGGATTGAGTTTCACTTATATTACATTCAGTTTCATTTGTATTACATTCAGTTTCATTTATATTGTATTCAGTTTCATTTATATTGTATTCACTTTCACTTATATTACATTCAGTTTCATTGGTATTACATTCATTTTCCCTTGTATTACATTCATTTTCGCTTGTATTACATTCAGTTTCACTTGTATTGCATTCAGTTTCACTTTTATTATATTGATTTTCACTTGTATTATATTCAGTTTCATTTATATTACATTCAGTTTCACTTGTATTACATTCAATTTCACTTGTATTACGTTCGGTTTCACTTATATAAAATGCAGATTTATTTGTATTACATTCAGTTTCACTTATATTGTATTCAGTTTCACTTATATTACATTCAGTTTCATTGGTATTACATTCAGTTTTACTTGTATTACATTTAGATTCACTTACATTGCATTTAGTTTCACTTGTAGTACATTTGGTTTCACTTGTATTATATCCAATTTCACTGATATTGCATTCAGTTTCATTCATATTCCATTCAGTTTCACTTGTATTACATCCAGTTTCACTTATATTGTATCAGTTTCACTTGTATTACATTCCATTTCATTTATATTACATTCAGTTTTACTTGTATTACATCCAGTTTCACTGATATTGCATTCAGTTTCATTCATATTCCATTCAGTTTCACATGTATTACATCCTGTTTCACTTATATTACATTCAGTTTCACTTGTATTACATTCAGTTTCATTTATATTGTATTCACTTTCACTTATATTACATTCAGTTTCATTGGTATTACATTCAGTTTCACTTGTATTACATTCAGTTTCACTTATATTACATTCAGTTTCACTTATATTACATTCAGTTTCACTTGTATTACATTCAGTTTCACTTATATTGCAATCATTATCAGAATAAAAGAAATTTGAAGGCAGGACATGACCCTTACTACAGATTTAAATTCATAATGCATTAAATGAAGTTTTGTTGCTCGAATCGATACGGATACTTACTTGATATTATAACCAATTTGCAGTTTTAACATGTATTATATACTTTCAATAAGAAACTTAACGTATTTCAATACGTCGCCATTTCCTCAAAATTACAGTAAACTACAATATCTCGAAAACGGTTCATACTAGAGTAATGAAGTTGCTGTTATTCGTTTCTTTGCTTACGTGTAAAATTAAAAAAAAATGAAATAAAGTATTTAATGAATACTTTTAAGTAGAATGAAATACTATTTTTTATCTCAGATTTTGCGGGTCATTTCGCAATGAAGTCTATTTTTATTTTTCCAAATCATACCAAAATCTAATCAACACCAGAATAATCCACAAGTGACTTCTTATCTGCCAAATTTTAAGAAATTTCATCAAATTTTTTTTCTTTACTACGGTGAAAAACATCGTCATCATCATCTTAAAATTCTTAAAACCTTAACATCGCGGAAATAGTCTATACTAGAGTAATGAAGTAGGTCTTACATTCGTTTTGTCGTTGAAAATGATGTATAAACAATATTTAATTAATATATTTTAGCATATTTAGGCTCATATTGAAGATTTTGACGATTTTCGAATAATATTTAAATAAAAGGAAAAGGTTCTATTTTTTCGAACTGTGCAAAAAATCTTATCAGCATTTGGGTAACCCACAAGAAATTTATGTATCAAATTTTATAAAATTTCGTAGAATAGTGTTATTGGATACATACATTGCACAGACACGCAGAGAGACAGACAGACAGACAGACACACATAGTTGTTATGCTAAAAGCAGGTTTTTCGTGTTCTAAAGTACGTGAAACGTGCATATCCGTCGAAAACTAAATCGATTTTCGACACAATTACTTTTCTTATACATTATCACGTATTGTAGGGAAAATAAAAGGTGCATCTTTTTCGAATTCGTGCCAAAGTTATTCTTTAAAAATATTTCGTAAAAATGATTTGAAAGTTTTCTTTAAGCTGGTAACAGCTTAGTGACGCTGATAAATATTTGGCTTATATGTGGTGTTTATATAAATTATTTTAATACCATTAATACTCATGGTGCAGTTCAGATGATCACAACCCATTATTCTTCGAAAACTTCTCAAGCACCTCAATAACTTTGCAAGGCAGGTCCATGAGTGTACATATTATGTCTATTTATAGTAAAGTGACCAGGTCTGATCGAGTAAAAGGGATTGCAGTGCCCCTAGAAGAAAATTTAAAATGCTAGGTTAAAGTACTCTAACAAAGTGAGATAAAAAACAGCCAATGACAAAGTTCTGAAACATTCTCTATTGAGTAGGAATGAACAATAAGGAATAATTTTTATTCAATCAGGTATGGTCCTTTTTTATAGATAGTCCTAACGTGTACATTCATGGACCTCTGCTTACAAAGTTATTAGGGTACTTAACCTTTGCTTACGGGTGGGACAGCTTCCATCCCAAAAGAAAAACATCTCAAAAAGACAGGTATTTGAGGACGCCAATGCCTGAAAAGGGGATCGAACTGTTTGGGATAGGGTATGTCTAATACCTGTCTTTTTGAGAGGTACTTCTTTTGGGATGGACGTTGTACCACACGTAAACGAAAGGTTAATGACTTTCTCAGGAATCCTGTATAACTTTCATTGTATCAGAAATGATCATATTTTTTCTTAGGTGATAATGCTCTGAAATTTTGAATTCGAATCATTTGCTTTCTAATTATGAGAATAACTGGAAATTTGATCTAATTCTAGCTTCTGTAATATAAACATCTTGACTTATCTGTCTGTTTATCTGTCTCTGGGTAACGTTTGGTGAAATTTTGGTGTCGAAATTGGCGGAATATCGCCAACTTGGCGAGATTTTTTAAATGTTGTCAAATTGGCAAAAATGTGGCTAAATTGATAAAAATGTAGCCAAATTAGTAAAAATGACGACTAATTTATAAAAATTCAATATCTTGGAAAAAATATAAGAATCTACTCTAAGAATAACTTATTCTCCGTCTGTAATGCTTGGCGAAATTCTGGTGGCATATGACCACTTGGCGAGTCTTTTTAAATGCTATTTAATTGACGAAAATGTCGCCAAATTGATAAAAATGTCACCAAATTGATAAAAATAACGCTAAATGGGAGGCAATGCTTTGCAAATTTTTAATTCCGTCATATGACGGGTATAACTTCTAGTTTCACATAATGAATCTATGGATGGAATTATATAACGGTACATGTATCCATTTTTGAGTAGTCGAACACGCACATGCACATCTTTCAAAAGTATTTAGAATGGATTCAGGGTGCTTGGAAACATTCTTATTCATCAAAATATCGAATTCGAAAATTTTAGGGAAAACAATGCTTGCCATACAATAGTATCCGAAATTAAAAAGGACAGATAAATGTTTTTATTTCCCTACAAAATCGAAATTTTTTTCATTTGCAAAGAAAGGTTTGTGTTGAACCTATGAACATTTTCCCTTAGAATATCTAGCTCACTCTTCAACATATTTTCGATGTTGAAAATATTTGTATTAATTACTTATTTTCTCTCACACAAATTAAAATGCAGATATGTATGTAGATACGTCTTTGCACTTATTCGTTATAAAATATTTTTATCCGTCTAATAATATTATAAGCAAGAACAAATATGATTATTCTTAAGCATACGAAATCTTTCAACAATTTCGGGGCAAGAAAAAATAAATCGATCGAAATTTCGTTTTTCTGCCGAAGTTGAAAAAAGAGAATACTTGCCTCTTTATTGAACAAAACTTGCCTCTTTTCGAGTGTATATCGATTTGCAGTTAGCGTAAGAGAGAAAAATAAGAGAGATGTATATAAATCCGCAAAACACAAATAGAAGTTCTGTTCATAAACGAATTTAAGAATCCCTGATAGGATCACATCAATAAATATTGCAGAATATATTTTTCGCTGTTTTTTAAAAGTGTTCCTAAGGAAATCCTTAAGTATTCCAATAATTTTGCAAGGAAATGTCAATGAGTGTACACGTTAGGTTTATCTGCAGTTGAGTGACTATGTCCGATCGAATAAGATGGATTTCGGCGGAACTCTCTCGAACAGACCAGGAATGTCGCTCATTTCGGCAGCAGCAGCCGAAATTCTGGCGATTAGTTCCTCTTCAGATTCAAGGGCAGTATCAGAGACGAGACTGAGATATCCCCACAAAAAGAAGTCAAGACATGACGGATCGGATGATCGTTGGGGCCAAGCTATGGAATCATCTCGCCCAATCTATCGGTCTGAAAAAGTGACCTCCGGATAGTTCCTCACCTCTCGCCCAAAATGGACTGGTGCTCCATCGTGCTGGAACCACATACGCCGCCGGATGTTTGTTGGAACATCCTTCAGCAATTCTGGCAAGACCTCCTATAGGAAAGTAAGGTACATTCTGCATAAAATAAGGCGCTATCAGGCGGCCGCCGATGATTCTTGCCAACACATTAATAGAGAATCATCCATGTGTGGGCAAGAATCATCGGCCCGTGTGTATTTACTGATGCGCATGTGGATTTAAACTCGCCCACAAATCTTCATTGTGAATGTTAAATGTGCCATCACGTTCTAAGGAGGCTTCATTCATGAAAAGCACAGTCGTCGGAAAATCTGGCTTCGTCGCACTCTGTCCCAGGAACCAACGGGTGGACTCCACGCGATGAGGATAATCCGCTGATTGCTTGGATTCGCTGGAGATGGTATGGGTGTAACTTTTCCCCAAGCAGGACTCATCACACAGTGGATTGTGACCGAGTATGTACTTCCCGGTCGTCCATTTTGTTACTCTAAGTCCTCTGGATGAGTCGGACGGCCGGGGGTTTCCACACCGGGTATGTATTTTCCCGGCCGTCCACATTGCTGCTCTATATCTTAGGATGAGCCGGACTGTCTGGGCTTTCGACACCGAGTATGTACATTGCCCTTGTGCTTGTACCTGACTGAACTGCTACTGTGTACAGAATCGCTTGTTCCACACTTGACGTTCCAACACTCCTTGCACGAACTGTATCAGACCTGGTGGCCAGAAAGGATGCCGATTCACACAGCTGCCGATGAAAGCATTCGAATGTTTTACGATTGAGCGAAATCGCCTATGGGGGAAATGTTCCCCGTATAGTCGTTGTGCCTCTCTGCCATTCCCATTTGCAAGTCCATAGACAAAATGCATATTGGTATTCCTTGTTTGTAAATTCCTCTATCGTCTCAAAAATTGGAGCTGCGAATAACTGTTACAAACTGACAAGGCCGTACATTCGGCGCTATCAAAATTTGCATAAGGGTTCTTATTCTTCCTCAGATGAAATTTGCATACGTGGTTACGAGGTTTTCTTCTTTAACCAGAAAATAACAACCAGAATGATGCTTTTACATTTATGGAGCGGCCGCTTCTCAACGAATAAGCGCCCTGTAACGGCTTTACATTTCATTTCCGACTTGGTAAACTATGACGAAAAATGCTTGGTTTGGTGTATACTACTATGAGACCAGAAGTAGATCTCACATTTGATGAGACACTTTTATGTATAAATTTATGGTGGCCAAAACGGCGAACACTACTTGTAGTCTGGCTGGCACCGAATTTTATCACCCCGTGAACCTAAAGGTCAGAAGACCATAAATTTAGGGGGCCATAATAGAGGGGCTGAGCTGGGCCTTACGAGATGTGGAATGGTTCCATTGGTTAAAGGAGTAACCAATAAAAAAAGAAGATTGTTACGTCAAACTCAATGCGACAAATGGAAGAAAAGAGGGAGTTACCCCCCCCCCCCCCCGAGGGAACCACAGCCTGTGACCCGAGAATCAAGCAGACCATTATGAAGATTTGACTTAAGAAGGACGTGAGCAGATTTGTGCAACTTGTGCACATATAGCTTGTACAACATGACTTAAAGACTTGTGCAAATGTTCCAAAAGTACTGGCTAGATCTATATAAGATGGAGTGCAATCAGACGTACGAGAAGGAGCCACACACCAAAGTGTTATGGCGGTGCAAATAACTGATGCAAGCATTCGATATATGATCAAAGCCCAAGACAGATTTGAAGGTATGTGCTCATTAACAATCACAGGTCATAGACACATGATAGAGAGATCCAGGCGTGTTATTCTTTCTATGACGTCATTTGAATTAATTTCAGTTGTTTTCGATGAAGTTTTCAAATATAATAAATTATCGTAGTAATATGATAGTTTTCAAAATATTACCGTGGAATGTATTTAGAGATATCTAAACCAGGCAATTTATATTTCAATGCCGTCATTTGAATGAAGTTCATTTTTTTCAATGAAGGTTTAAGTTTTCAAATATAATAAATTAATGTAATATTGCGATAAGTTTTAAAATATTACCGAGGAATGTATTGCAATTTGGACTTTTTAAAATAAAATTGCACTGAAGTTGGAAAGTGTTTCATAATCAATGCTTTAAGCATGATTGATCTTTCTTGTATTATTTTCGGCTGCCACAACTACCACCTTGAAACGTTTGGCCCAACTTTTTTGAATCACCCTGTATGCTATTTGGAAGAATGATAAAATACTTCCGTATATGAATAACGATAATCGTTCAACTTAGACTTAAAAGAGTTTTTTTTGCAGACTTTACCTTATTAAGTAGAACATAAACATTTTTAGGAGCTAACCACAGGAAGCTCTTTAGGAAGTTTTTTATTAAAATTTCATGATTAGCCTTAGAAAGATCATAGTTAAAATTGTAAGAACGCATGAATCTGATATTGCGATTGATTTAAAAAAATTGGGGTTTTTAAATAAAAAAATCTGATGTGGGCAGCACATGATTTTCCTTATGAATGTACTACTTTACACTAAAAAAAAATAGGTTATTCTTATAGTAGATACTTATATTCTTTCCAAGATATTGAATTTTCGTCAATTAGTCGACATTTTTATTGATTTAGCGTTATTTTTATCCATTTCGCCAGATTTTCGTTAATTTGGCAACATTTAAAAAAGTCGCTAAGTTGGCGACATTCCGACAAATTCGTCGCCAAAATCTCGCCAAGCGTTATGGACGGAGAAGTAAGTTATTCTCATAGAAGATAAATGACTATACGCGTTCAAATATAAAAGTATTACAAAGTATATTTTATCATGAATGGAACGAACTAGAACCACGAGAATGATGTCACCAAATATATCGCATGATATTACATATGAAAAGTGAACATGTTTCTCAAAAGTTAATATTTTTTTTTTAATTTATGGGATTTTTTGATAAATTTATTTGAAAAATGTACAATATCTCGAGAACGGTCCATACTAGCGTTCTAAAGTTTATGCCAAGCGTTTTCTAAGGAAAAATTACACAAGAAATGACTATTTGCGTAACGGTATTAAAGGCTTTAATTTTTTGATGATTTTTTGAAAATTTCACTCGAAAATTTAGGAGGGTTTTGAGTATTCGATTGCGTATAAAAACAATAGGCTTCCAGTGTTCATGGATTGTAATTTTAGTACTAAATATCGTGCGAATCAGTCCATTCGTTGGTCAGTTATCGTCTCCACACACACACACACACACACACACACACATCACCTCAAAATCGCCTGATTCGTGTTCAGGGATGCTTGAAACGCGCTCTGCCGTCGAAAACTCGAATTCGAATTTTCGATCCCTTCACAATACTTTCCTTATACATCTTATATATATAAGGAAAGTAAAAATACATTTGAATATATAGGGTGAAATGATATGATTAATGTGCATTGAGCTGATTGACTAACTGGATGTGTGTATTAAAATTATCGAGCATTTCTACTCAAGCTAGAATTTTTGTATAGGTTTTATTCCATCCGTTTCATCTTCGAGAACGAAACATGTAACTCCCCAGATGGCGGGATCAGTTTAACCCTGTAACTATGCTTGTAACGTATACCACCAATAAACTGGTCAGTTACCTGGAAGTGTCGTGTTTCTTGAGTTACTTCATAACTCATGGCGATACATTTGCCAAAATATCGCCAACATTATGAAATTTTGAAAATTTCGCTAAACTGGCAAAAATGACGCGTAATTAACGAAAATGATTCCAAATGGATGAAGTTCTAATATATCGGAAAATGAAGTTCTGTTCATTTGAAAATTCCCACCGATTTGGGGAAATTAATATTAATAATTCGGAATAGAGTGAGTTTAACTGTTTGTGGGATCAACTTCATGTAGGGATAGTTATGTCCTGACAAATGAGATTTTTATCATGGTATCAAAAGAAGTTAATTTGAATTAAAAATAAAAATTCAATACATTTTTTACTTTCCTTATATACGATAATGTATAAGGAAAGTATTGTGACGGGGTCGAAAATTCGAATTCGAGTTTTCGACGGGAGAGCACGTTTCAAGCATCTCTGATCACGAATCGAACATTTTTGAAGAGATGTCTCTCGCTCTCTCTCTCTCTCTGTGTGTGTGTGTGTGTCAGTGAGTCTGTGGAGACGATAACTGGCGAACGAATGGACTGATTCGAACGAAATTCGGTACAAAAATTACAATCCGTAAACACTGGAAGTCTATTGTTTTTATACGCAATCGAATGTTCGGAAACCCCCTAAATTTTCGAGTGAAATTTTGAGAAAATCGTCAAAAAATCAAAACCTCTAATAAAGTTACGCAAATAGACATTTCTTGTAATTTTTCATTTAAAAACGATTGACATAAATTTTAGAACGCTAACACGAACCGTTCACGAGATATTGCACATTTTTCAAAAGAATTATCAAAAAGTCATATAAAATAAAAAAAAATATTTCCTATTGAGAAACATGGTCACTTTTCAAATGTAATACCATGCAATAAATTGGGTGACATCATTCTTGTGGATCTAGCTCGTTCTATTCATGAAAAATATACTTTGAGTAATACTTTTGTATTTGAACGCCAATAGTCTTTTATCTGTTGTAAGAATAACTTATTTCTCCGTCCATAACGCTTGGCAAGATTTTGGCGACGAACTTGGTGGAATGTCGCCAACTTGGCAACTTTTTAAAAAGTTCCTAATTAACGAAAAACTCGCCAAATCGATAGAAATGACGCTAATTCAATGAAAATGACGACTCATTGACGAAAATTCAATATATTGGAAAGAAAATAAATATCTACTATAAAAATTATCTATATTTTTACTGTAAAAGTAGTAAATTCATTGCATTATATAAGGGAAGTCATGTGCTGCCCACATCAGATTTTTTCTGTGTTGGGTTAATTTTTATTCTCCTTCGATTTAAGCGGCTGAAACTTTGAAATCGAATTTTAGACGGCTTGAGGATCACATAATGAGTGTTGTTGTTGTTGTTACCCAGACCGTCCGACCTACCAGAAAGGTGTAAGGTAACTGTTTGGACGGCCGGGAAGTGCCATCCAATTTAGACCGGAACCCAGTGGGGGAGGCATCCACAGGGACCGTACCCTCCTTCCCCTACCACCAACCTCTCGGAAGGACTTTCGGACCCACATGTTTAACGTGATCGTACTCCGCATGAACACGGCGGCAGTTTTGGCAGTGGCTGGAATCGAACCCGGGCCTACCAAGTGCAACTCCAGCGCGCTAACCAATGGGCTACCGCGCCCTCACATAATGAGTGTTGCTGTTGTTAAAACCCAGACCGTCCGACCTACCAGAAAGGTGTAAGGTAACTGTTTAGACGGTCGGGAAGTGCCACCCAATTTAGACAGGAACCCAGTGGGGGAGGCATCCACAGGGACCGTACCCTCCTTCCCCTACCACCAACCTCTCGGAAGGACTGACGGACCCACTTGTTTAACGTGATCGTACTCCTCGTGAACACGGCGGCAGTTTTGGCAGTGGCTGGAATCGAACCCGGGCCTACCAAGTGCAACTCCAGCGCGCTAACCAATGGGCTACCGCGCCCTCACATAATGAGTGTTGCTGTTGTTAAAACCCAGACCGTCCGACCTACCAGAAAGGTGTAAGGTAACTGTTTAGACGGTCGGGAAGTGCCACCCAATTTAGACCGGAACCCAGTGGGGGAGGCATCCACAGGGACCGTACCCTCCTTCCCCTACCACCAACCTCTCGGAAGGACTGACGGACCCACTTGTTTAACGTGATCGTACTCCTCGTGAACACGGCGGCAGTTTTGGCAGTGGCTGGAATCGAACCCGGGCCTACCAAGTGCAACTCCAGCGCGCTAACCAATGGGCTACCGCGCCCTCACATAATGAGTGTTGCTGTTGTTAAAACCCAGACCGTCCGACCTACCAGAAAGGTGTAAGGTAACTGTTTAGACGGTCGGGAAGTGCCACCCAATTTAGACCGGAACCCAGTGGGGGAGGCATCCACAGGGACCGTACCCTCCTTCCCCTACCACCAACCTCTCGGAAGGACTGACGGACCCACTTGTTTAACGTGATCGTACTCCTCGTGAACACGGCGGCAGTTTTGGCAGTGGCTGGAATCGAACCCGGGCCTACCAAGTGCAACTCCAGCGCGCTAACCAATGGGCTACCGCGCCCTCACATAATGAGTGTTGCTGTTGTTAAAACCCAGACCGTCCGACCTACCAGAAAGGTGTAAGGTAACTGTTTAGACGGTCGGGAAGTGCCACCCAATTTAGACCGGAACCCAGTGGGGGAGGCATCCACAGGGACCGTACCCTCCTTCCCCTACCACCAACCTCTCGGAAGGACTGACGGACCCACTTGTTTAACGTGATCGTACTCCTCGTGAACACGGCGGCAGTTTTGGCAGTGGCTGGAATCGAACCCGGGCCTACCAAGTGCAACTCCAGCGCGCTAACCAATGGGCTACCGCGCCCTCACATAATGAGTGTTGCTGTTGTTAAAACCCAGACCGTCCGACCTACCAGAAAGGTGTAAGGTAACTGTTTGGACGGTCGGGAAGTGCCACCCAATTTAGACCGGAACCCAGTGGGGGAGGCATCCACAGGGACCGTACCCTCCTTCCCCTACCACCAACCTCTCGGAAGGACTGACGGACCCACTTGTTTAACGTGATCGTACTCCTCGTGAACACGGCGGCAGTTTTGGCAGTGGCTGGAATCGAACCCGGGCCTACCAAGTGCAACTCCAGCGCGCTAACCAATGGGCTACCGCGCCCTCACATAATGAGTGTTGCTGTTGTTAAAACCCAGACCGTCCGACCTACCAGAAAGGTGTAAGGTAACTGTTTAGACGGTCGGGAAGTGCCACCCAATTTAGACCGGAACCCAGTGGGGGAGGCATCCACAGGGACCGTACCCTCCTTCCCCTACCACCAACCTCTCGGAAGGACTGACGGACCCACTTGTTTAACGTGATCGTACTCCTCGTGAACACGGCGGCAGTTTTGGCAGTGGCTGGAATCGAACCCGGGCCTACCAAGTGCAACTCCAGCGCGCTAACCAATGGGCTACCGCGCCCTCACATAATGAGTGTTGCTGTTGTTAAAACCCAGACCGTCCGACCTACCAGAAAGGTGTAAGGTAACTGTTTAGACGGTCGGGAAGTGCCACCCAATTTAGACCGGAACCCAGTGGGGGAGGCATCCACAGGGACCGTACCCTCCTTCCCCTACCACCAACCTCTCGGAAGGACTGACGGACCCACTTGTTTAACGTGATCGTACTCCTCGTGAACACGGCGGCAGTTTTGGCAGTGGCTGGAATCGAACCCGGGCCTACCAAGTGCAACTCCAGCGCGCTAACCAATGGGCTACCGCGCCCTCACATAATGAGTGTTGCTGTTGTTAAAACCCAGACCGTCCGACCTACCAGAAAGGTGTAAGGTAACTGTTTAGACGGTCGGGAAGTGCCACCCAATTTAGACCGGAACCCAGTGGGGGAGGCATCCACAGGGACCGTACCCTCCTTCCCCTACCACCAACCTCTCGGAAGGACTTTCGGACCCACATGTTTAACGTGATCGTACTCCGCATGAACACGGCGGCAGTTTTGGCAGTGGCTGGAATCGAACCCGGGCCTACCAAGTGCAACTCCAGCGCGCTAACCAATGGGCTACCGCGCCCTCACTCGTGAATAAATTTAAACGGAAATTCTAAAATTATTCACACACATTATGGGATGAAAATGATGAAATCTCTACAATATGAAATTCCCTTAAAACCATTTAATGTCTGAAAATATGAGCTTTTCAAAAATTATTTTCTTTCGCGTTAAATTCTAAAATTTAAAGTACAATATATTTTTAGAAATAGACTTATTTATATAATTTAAAAATGATTAAAGAATTTTTAATATTTTTAGAAAGTCAAATATTTAAAATTACTTAAAGTAATTAAAAATAAAATAAAATGATTTTGAAAAGCTACAGAAATTTATGATTTTATAATTTTAATTTATTTAAAAGCTCGCCTGATATGAACTTAAGCTGGCCAATAAGCGTAACTGGGAATTTAAGCCCGCCAATAAGCGTAGACAGGACCTTAAGCTAGCTTATAAGCGCAAATAGGAACTTAAGCTATACTAGGCTGAATTAATACATATCAGTTATAAAACGTTTCTTTAATGAATAACATTTCGTTGATTGCGAAATATTTGACAACAGGGAAAAATTGAAGTCAGCTATTGCAATCCTTTAAGACAACTTAACTTTCCTTGATATTGAATTTTCATAAATGTGGCGACATTTATGTTAAACTGGCAATATTTTTCAAAACGTCGCCAAATGTGTCGCCAATGTGGTCAAATTTATTGCCAAGCGTTCCAGATGGACAGACATAGAGAAGGACTTTTCTTATATAGAATTTAATTATTTTTTCAGAAATTGACAGTTGTAATAGTACAGTAACTAATAATAAACTGTATGGTTTTATAAGTAAATTTTTTTATAGTTTCTGAGTTACTGTAACTAATAAATGTTAACAGTTACTAATAATAAAAATTTGAGAGAAAACAAAAAGAATACTAATGTTAACAAATGCCTAATCATAATAGGCTAACACTGCCACTATAATAAAATAAAATGATGTTCAAAATATATTGAAATTTAGTTGTTTCATTATAAATCTTGAAATATTGTCATATTAAGCCATCGATGATTTTAATAAACGGCTGTTCTTCAATAATAAGCATTCCTGGGCATAGCCTTATAACCAAATGGTTTGTTGGTTAATTATTTGCGCTAATCCCGTACCGAATTTCGCGGCTGTCTAATGCTTAGAGCTTCAGCTGCAGAATACACAGACAGAAAGACAAACGTCTTCTTTTATTATGTAAGGTGTTCCATTTCTGCAATCTACTTCGTCCGTCTCTTTCACTATTTCGCTGTAAAAGGATCTTTCTGACAACAGAGTAATCCTTCTCACAGGAAATAAGTCTTTCTTGACAAGTGTGGCCTTCCGTCAGTCGTTGTATCTTTAAGCGCATGGACTAAACATGCTATATTTCCACTTCAACTGTGTGTTAAATTCCGTGTTTTACAGTAAGTACCTGATGCGGGAAGCATGCGACATGCATACATACCTGTATGTTTCCTTATATATACGGACCATTATAATATAAGGTGTTTAACCTTTTGCTTACGGATGGGACAGCGTCCATCCCAAACGAAGAACCTCTCAAAAAGACAGGTATTTGACATACTCTATCACAAACAGTTTGATCCTCCTTTGCAGATATTGGCGTCCATGGATGCCAATGCCTGCAAAGCTGCATCGAATACCTTATATTATTACCTTATATTAACACCTTATATTATAATAGTCCGTACATATAAGGAAGGACACCAATGCCTGCAAAGGGGGATTGAACTGTTTGGGATTGGGTACGTCAAATACCTGTCTTTTTGGGAGGTTCTTCGTTTGGGATGCACGCTGTCCCACCCGTAAGCAAAAGGTTAAACACCTTATATTATAATGGTTCGTACATATAAGGAAGGACGCCAATGCTTGCAAAGGGGGATCGAACTCTTTGGGATAGGGTATGTGAAATACCTGCCTTTTGGGAGGTTCTTCGTTTGGGATGGACGCTGTCTCACCCTTAAGCAAAAGGTTAAACACCTTATATTATAATGGTCCTTACATATAAGGAAGGACGCCAATGACTGCAAAGGGGGATCGAACTGTTTGGGATAGGGTATGTCAAATACCTGTTTTTTTTAGAGGTTCTTCGTTTGGGATGAACGCTGTCCCACCTGTAAGCAAAAGGTTAAAAAAATGTAATCCGGCTTACAACTTTTGAAATGTTAGTACCAGATACATACTTTCAATTGGAAAATTGCCTTGAATCGTAAGAAAAGTTTGTCTGAAATATTTTCAAAGTTGGAGGAGGTATATGTGTAAAAATACGAAATCTAACTTTTTATAAGGTCCCTTTTAGTGTACAACGTCTAAAGACTCGAAAAATATTTATAAATTTTAGTGCAATAAGGAGCTAGTTTGGAATCTGTACCTACAAAATAAAACGTGGGTATTAAAACAAAAATTTCTTACACAAAAATACTCTCTAAACCAGTGATTACCGAACACTTTTGTTTGTTGAAATCCTTTAAATATTTTGTCAAATTTCGTGGAACCCTATTACGGCTGATATACATTGGGTTTGACAGGAATAATTAAAACTTGAGCGTATATAAGCACGAATAAAATGATAATGCAGCATATAGCTGTTTCGAAGATACATTGCATCCCCTTCGTCAGTGCAAGAGGATCAGCAAGTGTTTGTTGGCTCTCTTGCACTGATGAAGGGGATCCAGCGTGTCCCTGAGACAGCTGCATGTTGCATTATCATTTTATTCGTGCTTATACACTTTGCTCAAGTTTATATTATCCTTCGCACAAAGTGTATTTTACTTATTGATTGACAAGGGTGTAGTACAAAATAAACATGTAAAGCGTAGGGTTAGCAAATTATAATTAATTCATTTCATATGCTTGAATAAAATGTAACATGAATATCCATTGCCTTTTAAAATTTGTTTTCACTATTAATAAAGCAAGGACAAACATTTTCATTTTGCATCTGGCTTACTGTCTGCAGACGAATATTGTGCATATACACTACCCCATACAGAAAATGCAACACCATGAAAGAGCAAATAGAGTGTGATGATAAAGGACACACAGACAGAGATCCTTCCGAGAGGTTGGTGGTAGGGGAAGGAGGGTACGGTCCCTGTGGATGCCTCCCCCACTGGGTTCCGGTCTAAATTGGGTGGCACTTCTCGACCGTCCAAACAGTTACCTTACACCTTTCTGGTAGGTCGGACGGTCTGGGTTTCAACAACAACACAGACAGAGATGGCATACATAAATAAGTGATGTTAGTTCCAGAAGGATAATGCAATACAGTAATGGCATAGACAGGGTGATCAGTAGGCAGTAGGATTGCCTCTTGCGTCGATACAAGTAGCAACTATTCGAGGAACAGATGCAATGAGAATGATGATAGTTTCCTGAGCGATGGATAACCCTATGCCTTTAACCACCTTCCTCTGTTTGAAGCGGGGACAGGACAGTCAAACGACGGACCATGTCCCATACATGCTCGATGGGTGAGAGATCTGGAGACAGCGGAGGTCAAGGAAGCATCTGGATACCTTGCAAGGATTGTCTGTTGATAGCTGCCGTGTGCGGTCGCGCGTTATTTTGCTGGAAAATAGTATTTTGTAACCGCTGAAGGTAGGGCAGTGCAACCGGTCGCAGCACCTCATCCACACATCGTTGTGCCATCATTGTGTCTCTGATACGAACAAGAGGTGATCGACTATGGAAGCCGATGACACTCCAAACCATGATGCCGTGTTGAGCAGTATGGCGTGCAAAAGCCGCAGCAGGATTGGACCTGCTTCCACGTCGCCTGCAGATTCTTACACAGCGACTGTCATTTGACACACAGAACCGAAACTCGTTGCTGAAGACTACCCTGTCCCATTCTGTCGTCCAAGAGGCTCGGGCCCGACACCATTGCAATCTTTCACGTCGGAGTCTTGTCGTCAATGGCAGTCTTCGTAAAGAACGGTTTGAGTGCAAGCCGCTTTCGGCCAATCGTTGAGAACCTGTTCTCGCTGATACTGGAACATCTAATGTACCCTGTAAATTCTGCAGAATGCCGACAGTTGTTGTTGGTGGGGCCGCCACCGCATGCCTTCGAATGCGTCGATCAATGCGTGCTGACGTACGTCTGGATGGACCTGTACCACTGCGACGATTTATATGCCTTTCTTCAATTCATCAACTCCAAATACTTTGCACAGTGGATGTATTTACGCATGTTTCAGCGGCGATACGCCGGTACGACCACTCACTCGTACGTAGGCTTGAAATGAATCTCCTTGCACGATCGTTCAAATGTTAAAACGGACTTCGGCGTCGTAGACCAGGTATCTCTTCAACAACATGCGTCTGCTGAAACGAAAAACTGCTTGGAAAATGGGTTTCTGTAGGCAATAGGCAGTAACAACTTTTGGTTCATCTGCCGTTTCCACCTCTTTATCCTGCGCTCTAATCACGTGATCTACTACTTGTATTTCAAATCATCTGCATACATCGGCCAGCTGCGTTTGCCTCGCAATTTGCATAATTATACCACCAAAGCTTCGTGGTGTTTATTTTTCTATGTCGGGTAGTGTATTTTGTGATGACCTTGCGCTATTATAATTATCTAGTCAAAATCTTAATAATTAAGCATTTTTATCTCAATTAAAAAAGAGGTGGCAAGTTGTATTTTTCCTTTTTGGCTTGCTTTTGCAAATTCTATGCGGAACTCCATGAATCCCTGGTTGAGAATCTCTTTTCTAAACTAAGCTATTTTTCGAAAGAATTTAGTGACTACGAACTAAATAAAGCTATGTAGTCTTTTTTCCGCGCTTATTTTTTCATGGAAACCATTATTCAATTGAAGTACAATTCTCAAAAATGTATTCCATGAATATCACCACGAATTTTTCACTTAACTGCCATTTTTGTTTAGACTTCACATTTTATGCTAATTATCCGAGTAGTGTCAAATCCAGTGTGTCAAATTTTCATTGCTAAGGGGACTCTAAGAAGTTATTTTCTGTATTTTTACTGTAATACGTCACACAATTTTAAAAGTGTGTCATGTAGTAATTCTTCTGACGATTCAAAGCAATTTTCTAATTGGAAATGTGTTTTTTAGCACTAACGGTTCAAAAGTTGAAACTGGTATTTGAGCTAGTCAAACAGGGAAACTTTTAACTTGCAACTTTTTCTAATTTTACTTTCCCTGCAATACATGATAATGTATAGGGAAAGTATTGGAATCACGTCGAAAATCGCAACTCGAGTTTTTGACGGATCTACACGTTTCGAGACCTCTAGAATATGAAAAAATCATTTTTAGCGTGACGTCTGTGTGTGTGTCTGTCTGTGCAGATTTTGTATCCACTCTAACAAAAAAACTAATACACCGAATTTCACAAAATTCTGTAGGTAAATCACTTGTGGGCGAGTTTGGTGCTGATTAGTTTTGGGTAAGATTCGGGATAAAAGAACCCGCATTTTTTTGCGAAATGGCCCGCAAAAGCTTGCATCCACTCTAGCTGAAAAACTAATGGACCGAAATTCACAAAATTCGGTAAAAAAGTCACGTATAGGTCACCCTGGTGCTGATTAGATTTTGGTACGATTCAGAAAAAAAATAATCTGCCTTTTTTTTTGCAGAATGGCCCGTCAAAAATTGTCAAAATCTGAACTAAAATGCTACACGTATGCTCAAATATATCCATTAAATGCTTGTTTAATACGTAATTTTTAACGAAGAAAAGAATAAGACCAACCCCATTACATTAGGACTAGCCGTTCTCAAGATATTTTTGTATTTTAGTATTTTCTCTATACTCCACCTTTGAAAATAAGTCCAGTTACCAAATGAGAACGAAAATTGAATTAAAAGTGAATTAAATTTAATTGAAATAAAGAGAACGTGGATATAAGTCTGCAGAGAAAGTCATGTGCTGCCCACATCAGATTTTTTATTTTGTTTAACAATTTATGACGCTTAATGTCGGGACAGGCACTCGAAGGGCCTGTGTTCGATTCTCAGCTCTGCTCAAACTGTCGTTAAATCTGTGAGTCCTAAAGTTATTCCGAGAGGTTGGTGGCAGAGGTTGGTGGCAGGCTTCTTGATGGACACACACACACACAATTGCACATTATAAAATTTAGATATAAAATATTTTGATATCATTTATATCTGTATCTCAGCTTAAATTTTCGCTTCTCTCACATATTATAAACTTACTATAATCATTGTTTCGGGAATTGTTATTGTTTGTCTTAGGAAGTAATGTTATGAAAATCCTAAAATTCCGATTCGAATCATGGTAATTACTAAACATTCTATCCTAGTGTTTTTCTCATGCTTAAAACGTTGTAGCGGGAGTTACATTTGTTCAAGTTACTGTGTTACCCTCATGTACACCTTTCCAAACGTGTCAAAAATGGGACACGTACACACGCCCACTTTTCCAAAAGTGTACGATATGGATTCAAGCGTTTTAAAACGTGCTTATCAGTCAAAATCTCGAATAAAAAAAAATTGGGAGAAACAATACTTTCTTTATACAATAGTTTGAGAAAGTACATTTGATCACGTCAAACAATTATAAGCAACATTGTTCCAGAGAATCTCGAATAATTCCTCTGCAACTTTAAAACGTTTTATGAGACGAAGAATTCGTTGCCATTTATATCGCATAAGTAACTGTAAACAAAGAAAAGCGGTGCAAGTCCATTGCAGATCCAAATTTAGATGTACAGAGCCATCTGTTGGCCACTCTTTGACATACGGGGGTAAACAGACTGGAGGTTGAAAAATTTATATCGAGTTCGACGATTTGAATAAAATTTGTTTCAGAATAGTTGCATTTTAGAAACGATTTCTTTTTTCAAAATTTTTGTGAAGAAAGAATTTTCGCGTTGGATGTAAATGAATTTTTTTTCTTTAATATTTTATTTAAATATTATTTCTGAAGAATAAGTAAGGCTTCTTTTATTCGACTTTTTCATACATGCAAAGTCTTTGTGTTGTATTTGTATAACAATCAGTATCAGAGTGCACATAAGAAATTTATGAAGTAGCCTTCAGATGGTGTGAACACTTTATTTTGGACGCAACTGTTAAACATTTTTATTCTATTTTGTATATTTATTTCGTACAGTCATACGGATTTGAGAAAAAATCTGAAGTCCTATCTACAAAACCGAAAATGGAAATCCTTAGTGAACCCCTTAAACCTTCTATCGAATTCGATGCTGAATCCATATTAGTTATCATCCAAGTTCTATAGGTAAGCCTGAAGAACAGATGGTTCAAGGAAATTTACTTTAGTGAATCTCCTTCCGAACTTCTGACTTTAAACCGAAATGTAATACTGAATTCATATCAGCCGTCATAGATGCTCTATCTATAGAAAGCTTTCAGAAATAGGAGTTTCAAGAAATTTTTAGACCCAAATTTGCGGAAGTGGAAATCCTTAGTGAATTACCACCCCCTTCAGATTTTGACGTTGAATCTCTATTTTTCTCCGGAATATGATGTTAAGTCAATATGAGTAATCACATAAGCTATATCTATAGCAGATTCCGAAAAATAGATGTTTAAAAAAATGTAAATTTTTGAATCGGATGCGGAATCGCTTAGTCAATCCCTACCCTCCCTCCCTCCAGAATTTAATGCTGAATCCATATCAGTTATTATCTAAGCTTTGTCTATATTCAATGTTGAGAAATATATGTTTTAAGTAAAATGATAATTTTTGAACCGGAAATGGAAAGAAAACCGGAAGTGGTAATCCGTAATAACACCACTACTTCCTCCAGAATTTGATGCTGAATCCATGTAGTCATTATCCGAACTCTATCTTTAAAAGATCTTGAGAAATGGCGTTTCAAGGCAACATTTTTCTAGTAAACAATCATATGGCAACATTTTTGCCACCAAAATATCTGATGTGAGCTGCTCATGACTTTCGCTACACAATGTAATGAATGTACTTTTTTTTTTACATAAAAATAATGATGTACAAGATTCACGGTTCAAGGCCTTTGGCATTGAATCAACGACACGTAAATTGAAATTGGGCGATTTTGGTAATTTGTAAGTCAAAATAGAATGGCTTATATGATAAGACAGGTGGTATATTTTACACAGCTTACTCATGTGTAGAATCCTTATCAAAATGCAATGGGCATTAACTTAAAATCCCGTCAAATAAATTACTATTGGCGAATTGTTGGGCGTCCAATTCCAAAACTATTACAAAAAGTATAAAGCACATTCTCTCATGAATGGAACGGAATAGATATACGAGAATGACATGAATAGATTTGTTACATAATATTACATATGGGAAATGAACATATGTGATATTTAAGACTTCTTGATTTTATGTCATTTTTTTGATACAATTCTTTGAAAAAGTGCACTATCTCGAGGATGGCTGATACAGTCAACCTTCCTATACGCGATTGACTCTTACAGCGTTATGTGGAAACCGCGTTATAAGAAACTCAGATTAGTGCAAATTATATTAATTTGTAACGTGTTATATGGAATCCACATACCGTGTTGTATGGAAACCGCTTTATAAGAAACTCAGAATTAGTACAAAACAGAACAATTCGTATGGCGTTATATGGAAACCGCATTAAGTGGAACTCAGAACATATAAATCAGGCTGATTCGATCTACATTATATAAAACTGCATTTTTAAAGCACCATATTATGATGTATACGGTTATGAAATATAAGTTTATAGATACAAAAGGCACTAAATATATGTTTACATATTTCGAATTATTTTTGAGTTTAAAACTTTATAAGAAAATTAAAAATCTGATGTGTGACAGCATATGACTTTCCCTGCAGACTCAAATTCATATTTTCTTTATTTTTTTAATAATTCATTAGATTGAGTTTAATTGAACCAAATAACACTAAATTTACATTTTTAATTCAATTTTTGTTTTTATTTGGTAATTGGACATTTTTCCGATATAGCGTGTAACAAAAATGCAAGAAATCTCAAATATCTTGAGAACGGTTAGTCCTAAAGTATAATTACCAAATGGAGTGTGTTATATTATTTTCCTCTTCAAACAGTGCGTATAAAATAAGAATTTAATTGATACATTTGAGTATAGACTACTTAGACTTGTTTTTTAGATTTTGGCGATTTTGGCGGGCCATTTCGTAAAAAAAGGCAGGTTGTTCTTTTCCGAATCGTACCAAAATCTAATCAGCACCAGAGCATCCTACAAGTAACTTATCTACCAAATTTTGTGAAATTTGGTCAATTAGTATCATAGCTAGAGTGGATACATGACATTTTTAAGGACCATTTTGTAAAAAAAAAGGCGGGTTCTGTTTTTACGAATCCTACCTAAAACTAATCAGCACCAGGGTCTCACTCAAGTGACTTACATACCAAATTTTATTAAATTTTATAAATTTTATTATATTCCATTAGTTTTTTAGTTAGAGTGGATACATACATTGCACAGACAGATACATAGACCCACAGACACACAGACACACACACAGACATCACACTAAAAATCATCGACACACACACAGACGTCACGCTAAAAATAGTTTTTCATATTCTAGAGGTCTCGAAACGTGTAGATCCGTCGAAAACTCGAGTTGTGATTTTCGGTATGATTCCAATACTTTCCTATACATTATCATGTATTGCAGGGAAAGTAAAAATCTGATGTGGGCAGCACATGACTTTCCCTGCAGACTTATATTCACATTCTCTTTATTTTAATTAAATTTAATTAACTTTTAATTCAATTTTCGTTCTCATTCTGTAACTGGACTTATTTTCAAAGGTGGAGTAGAGAAAATACTAAAATACAAAAATATCTCGAGAACGGCTAGTCCTAATGTAATGGGGTTGGTCTTATTCTTTTTTTCGTTAAAAAGTACGTATTAAACAAGCATTTAATGGATACATTTGAGCATACCTAGTTTTTTAGTTTAGATTTTGGCGATTTTTGAGGGTCATTTTGCAAAAAAAGGCAGGTTATTTTTTTTCGAATCGTACCAAAATATAATCAGCACCAGGGTGTCCTATAAGTGATTTATCTACCGAATTTTGTGGAATTCCGTCCCTTAGTTTTTCAACTAAAGTGGATACAAGCTTTTGCGGGCAATTTCGCAAAAAAAAGGCGGATTCTTTTATCCCGAACCCTACCCAAAACTAATCAGCACCAGATTCGCACACAAGTGACTTACCTATCAAATTTTATGAAATTCGGTCAATTAGTTTTTTAGTCAGAGTGGATACAAAATCTGCACAGACAGACACACAGACAGACAGACACACAGACAGACACACACACAGACGTCACGCTAAAAATAGTTTTTTCGTATTCTAGAGGTCTCGAAACGAGAAGATCCGTCGAAAACTCGAGTTGTGATTTTCGGTATGACTCCAATACTTTCCCTATACATTACCATCTATTGCAGGGAAAGTAAAAATCTGATGTGGGCAGCACATGACTTTCCCTGCAGACTTATATTCACGTTCTCTTTATTTAATTAAATTTATTTCACTTTTAATTCAATTTTCGTTCTCATTCGCTAACCGAACTTATTTTCAAAGGTGGCGTAGAGAAAATATGAAAAACTAAAATATCTCGAGAACGGCTAGTCCTAGTGTAATGGGGTTGGTCTTATTCTTTTCGTCGTTAAAAATTACGCATTAAACGAGCATTTAATGGGTATATTTGAATATACCTAGTTCTTTAGTTTAGATTTTGACGATTTTTGCGGGCCATTTTGCAAAAAAAGGCATATAATTTTTTTCCGAATCGTACCAAAATCTAATCAGTACCAGTATAACATATAAGTGATTCATCTACTGAATTTTGTGAGATTCGGTCCATTAGTTTTTCAGTTAGAGTGGATATAAGCTTTTGCAGGCCATTTCGTAAATAAGGGCTTGTTCTTTTATCCCAAATCGTACCCAAAACTAATCAGCTCCAGATTCATCCACAAGTGACTTATCTACCAAATTTTATGAAATTCGGTCAATTACTTTTTTAGTTAGAGTGGATACAAAATCTACACAGAAAGACACACAGACAGACACACAGACAGACACACAGACACACACACAGACGTCACGCTAAAAATGGTTTTTTCGTATTCTAGAGGTCTCGAAACGTGTAGATCCGTCGAAAACTCGAGTTGCGATTTTCGGCATGATTCCAATACTTTCCCTATACATTACCGTGTATTGCAGGGAAAGTAAAAATACAATGAAATATATACTTTATAACTTTTTTCCGACAAAAATCTTATTAATATTCATCATCTCTGTCAAGTATTAATGGCCTAATTCTTTTTTTTTTCAATGTCTTCTTCACTTTGCATATCTTCATTTTCGTTTTCAAATGTAGTTTTCTTTGTAATTCTACTAAAATCTCTCTATAAGTAGCTAAACAGTTTTGTAATTCTCTTTTAAACTTTGCTCTTCGCACTGATGAAGGATCTTTCTCAATAAATTAATTTTCTAATTGTTTACCCAAATCCAGTCCCATTTTCACATCATTTAAATTGAAATTTACAACCTATTCTTTACCTATATTACTTTCCCTGCAATACACGGTAATGTATAGGGAAAGTATTGGAATCATGCCGAAAATCACAACTCGAGTTTTCGACGGATCTACACGTTTCGAGACCTCTAGAATACGAAAAAACTATTTTTAGCGTGACGTCTGTGTGTGTGTCTGTGTGTCTGTCTGTGTGTCTGTGTGTCTGTCTGTCTGTCTGTGCAGATTTTGTATCCACTCTAACTAAAAAACTAATGGACCGAATTTCACAAAATTTGGTAGGTAAGTTACTTGTGAGCGAGTCTGGTGCTGATTAGTTTTGGGTACGATTCGGAATAAAAGAACCCGCATTTTTTTTGCGAAATGGTCCGCAAAAGCTTGTATCCACTCTAACTGAAAAACTGATGGACCGAATTTCACAAAATTCGGTAGATGAGTCACTTGTGGATGACCTTGGAACTGATTAGATTTTGGTACGATTCGGAAAAAAATGATCTGCCTTTTTTTGCAAAATGGCCCGCAAAAATCGTCCAAATCTAAACTAAAGAACTGGGTATACTCAAATATATCCATTAAATGCTGATTTAATACGTAATTTTTAACGACGAAAAGAATAAGACCAACCCCATTACACTTGGACTAGCCGTTCTCGAGATATTTTAGTTTTTCGTACTTTCCCTACGCCACCTTTGAAAATAAGCCCGGTTACCGCATGAGAACGAAAATTGAATTAAAAGCGAAATAAATTTAGTTAAAATAAAGAGAACGCTAATATAAGTCTGCAGGGAAAGTCATGTGCTGCCCACATCAGATTTTTTCCGTCTATTAATGCATTTGAGGTGAATGTATTAATTTTTTTTACAAGGGATAAAAACCCTGTATACCCTGTTAACTGAAATTGAAAAATGGTGATGTACGTGAATGAAAAACAGGGCAATTCCCATTAATTTCAACCGTAATAGAAAAATTCTTGCTAAAGGCAGACTGTTTAAGCTAATTGAGTTGTGCTCGTATTATAGAGAAACCGCGTTATAAGATAACCGCGTTGTACGGAAACCGCGTTTTATGAGTACTGCGCTATGAGAGGACTGTCGCAATTTTTGCTCCACGTTATATGAAAACCGCAATATGAGAGTACCGCGTTATAGAAGAGTTTCCAAAGTTTTTGCCAGTTAATTTCTTTTTGTTAATAAAAAAATACGTATGAAATGATTGTATATTGAACAGCATTCAAATACTGATATTTTAAGGGTTTTTACAAAATTCCACTCGAAAATTGGGGGAAGGGGGTTATTGAAATAGTCGATTGTGTTTAAAATCAATGTGTTTCCATTATTTATTAATTGTAATAATCGCACCGAATTATTTTCGAAACGCTTCATTCGTTTATGAGATATCGCATCCACAGACTCACACATATATACATAAACACACAAACATCATTTCAAAAACGTTCGATTTAAGTTCAAGGATGGTTGAAATGGACTCTTCCGATTTTCGATTTGGATTTTCGATCCCTTGACCTAACTTTTCTATACACTCTATAATGTAGGGAAAGTAAAATTCATCATTTAAGAATTTTTGTATTCCATTTGTGTCATTTTTTACTTTCCCTGCAATACACGGTAATGTATAGGGAAAGTATTGGAATCATGCCGAAAATCGCAACTCGAGTTTTCGACGGATCTACACGTTTCGAGACCTCTAGAATACGAAAAAACTATTTTTAGCGTGACGTCTGTGTGTGTGTCGGTGTGTCTGTGTGTCTGTCTGTCTGTGCAGATTTTGTATCCACTCTAACTAAAAAACTAATGGACCGAATTTCATAAAATTTGGTAGGTAAGTCACTTGTGGCCGAATCTGGTGCTGATTAGTTTTGGGTACGATTCGGGATAAAAGAACCCGCCTTTTTTGCAAAATGGCCCGCAAAAGCTTGAAAACTAATGCTCTATCTTAAAAACTAATGGACCGAATTTCACAAAATTCGGCAGATAAGTCACTTGTAGGACATCCTGGTGCTGATTAGATTTTGGTAAGATTCGAAAAAAAATAATCTGCCTTTTTTTGCAAAATGGCCCGCAAAAATAGACAAAATCTAAAATAAAAAACTACGTATGCTCAAATATATCCATTAAATGCTTGTTTAATACGTGATTTTTAACGAAGAAAAGAATAAGACCAATCCCATTACACTAGGACTAGCCGTTCTCGAGATATTTTAGTTTTTTCGTATTTTCTCTACGCCACCTTTGAAAATAAGTCCAGTTATCAAATGAGAACGAAATTGAATTAAAAGTGAATTAAATCTAATTAAAATAAGAGAATGTGAATATAAGTCTGCAGGGAAAGTCATGTGCTGCCCACATCAGATTTTTACTTTCCCTGCAATACATGGTAATGTATAGGGAAAGTATTGGAATCATACCGAAAATCACAACTCGAGTTTTCGACGGATTTACACGTTTCGAGACCTCTAGAATATGAAAAAATTATTTTTGGCGTGACGTCTGTGTTGTGTGTGTGTGTGTCTGTCTGTCTGGGTATATGTCTGCCTTTGCAATGTATGTATCCATTCTAACTAAAAACTAATAGACCGAATTTCATAAAATTTGGTATGTAAGTCACTTGGGTGAGACCCTGGTGCTAATTAGTTTTTGGTAGGATTCGTAAAAATAGAACCCGCCGTTTTTTGCGAAATGGCTAGTAAAAATTTTATGTATCTACACCAGCTAAAATACTCATTGACCAAATTTCACAAAATTTGGTAGATAACTTACTTGTGGGACACTCTGGTGTTGATTAGATTTTGGTACGATTCGGAAAATAACAACCTGCCTTTTTATAGGAAATGGCCCGCAAAAATCGCAAAAATCTAAAAAAAAAAATAAAGTATGCTGAAATATAACAATTAAATTTTTGTTTTATACTCAATTTTTGACAAGGAAAAGAATATAACACACTCCATTATACTTTAGGACTAACTGTTCTCAAGATATTTGAGATTTCTTGGATTTTGTTACACCGCTATATCGGAAAAATGTTTAATTACCAAATTAAAAAAAAATGCTTTAAAAATGCAAATTTAGTGTTATTTGGTGCAATTAAACTCAATAAATTATTAAAGAAATAAAGAAAATATGAATTTGAGTCTGCAGGGAAAGTCATGTGCTGCCAACATCAGATTTTTTTAAAATTATTGTAGTAAAAGTATGTGTAAACTGTCAAAGGGTTAATAATGCCCCTGCATTGAGCTGATATGTGTTAATAAACACAATTTAGTAAAATATCATGTTAATAATCAAAACTGAGTTGATTTCGAACATCTTTAACCCTTCCTATTTTAAATTAGAGCAATCGATTTTGGAAAAAAAATTCTAAATTTGAGTTTTTCTAAATAGGAGAACTTTTTTCAATATCAATAAACACGTCTTATACTGATATTCTGTAAATAATACCTATTGAATATAAGTTAAAAAATCTGATGTGGGCAGCACATGACTTTCCCTGCAGACTTATATTCACGTTCTCTTTATTTTATTTAAATTTATTTTACTTTCAATTCAATTTTCGTTCTCATTCGGTAACCGGACTTATTTTCAAAGGTTTCGTAGAGAAAATACGAAAAACTAAAATATCTCAAGAACGGCTAGTCCTAGTGTAATGGGGTTGGTCTTATCCTTTTCGTCGTTAAAAAATACGTATTAAACGAGCATTTATTGGATATATTTGAGTATACCTAGTTCTTTAGTTTAGATTTTGACGATTTTTGCGGGCCATTTTGCAAAAAAAGGCAGGTTATTTTTTTCTGAATCGTACCAAAATCTAATCAGCACCAGGATAACCCACAAGTGACTCATCTACCGAATTTTGTAAAATTTGGTCTATTAGTTTTTCAGTTAGAGTGGATACAAACTTTTGCGGGCCATTTCGCAAAAAAAAGGCGGGTTCTTTTATCCCAAATCGTACCCAAAACTAATCAGCACCAGACTCGCTCACACGTGACTTACCTACCAAATTTTGTGAAATTCGGTCCATTAGTTTTTTAGTTAGAGTGGATGCAAAATATGCACAGACAGACAGACAGACACACACACAGACGTCACGCTAAAAATGGTTTTTTCGTATTCTAGAGGTCTTGAAACGCGTAGATCCGTCGAAAACTCGAGTTGCGATTTCCGACATGATTCCAATACTTTCCCTATACATTACCATGTGTTGCAGGGAAAGTAAAAAGTCTGATATGGACAGCACGTGATTTTCCCTACATACTGCAATGAATTCTTTCACAACAAAATAATTGTGTACAAGATCAACAAAACAATGATGTTGGCATTGAATGAAAACCAAGTATATTGAAATTGGGCACTTATGGCAACTTGCTAGTTCAACCGAATGACTTACTCAAGTGCAAAATTATCATCAAAATGCAATTAACATTTAATTAATATCAATTGCATGGAATAAACGACTATTTGTGAATTCTTGGGCTTCAAAACACAAAACTGTTCCGTAAAGTATCTTCTCTCGTGAATGGAACGATCTATATACACGAGACTGCTGCGTAACATTGCATATGGAAAGTGAATATATATAACGATACTTAGAACTTTTTTTTAAATTTTATATAATTTTTTGATAAATTTATTTGAAAACTTGCAATATATCGAACGGTTGGCACTAGCGTTTTAAAGTTTGTGTCAATCGTTTTGTAATTAAATATTGCGTATGAAATGACTTTTTTACTTTCCCTGCAATACATGGTAATGTATAGGGAAAGTATTGGAATCATGCCGAAAATCACAACTCGAGTTTTCGACGGATCTACACGTTTCGAGACCTCTAGAATACGAAAAAACCATCTTTAGCGTGACATCTGTGTGTGTGTCTGTGTGTCTGTCTGTCTGTCTGTGTGTCTGTGTGTCTGTCTGTCTGTCTGTTTGTCTGTCTGTCTGTGCAGATTTCGTATCCACTCTAACTAAAAAACTAATAGACCGAATTTCATAAAATTTGGTAGGTAAGTCACTTGTGGGCGAGTCTGGTGCTGATTAGTTTTGGGTACGATTCGGGATAAAAGAACCCGCCTATTTTTGCGAAATGGCCCGCAAAAGCTTGTATCCACTCTAGCTGAGAAACTAATGGACCAAATTTCACAAAATTCGGCAGATGAGTCATTTGTGGGTCACCCTGGTGCTGATTAGATTTTGGTATCCTTCGAAAAAAAATAACCTGCCTTTTTTTGCAAAATGGCCCGCAAAAATCGTCAAAATCTAAACTAAAGAACTACGTATGCTCAAATATATCCATTAAATGCTTGTTTAATACGTAATTTTTAGAGAGGAAAATAAAAAGACCAACCCCAGTACACTAGGACTAGCCGTTCTCGAGATATTTTAGTTTTTCATATTTTCCCTACGGCACCTTTGAAAATAAGTCCGGTTACCGAATGAGAACGAAAATTGAATTAAAAGTGAAATAAATTTAATTAATATAAAGAGAACGTGGATATAAGTCTGCAGGGAAAGTCATGTGCTGCACACATCAGATTTTTTACTTTCCCTGCAATACATGGTAATGTATAGGGAAAGTATTGGAATCATGCCGAAAATCGCAACTCGAGTTTTCGATGGATCTACACGTTTTGACACCTCTAGAATACGAAAACACTATGTTTAGCGTGACGTCTGTGTGTGTGTCTTTATGTCTGTCTGTCTGTCTGTGTGTCTGTGCAATGTATGTATCCACTCTAACTCAAAAACTAAGGAACCGAATTTCATAAAATTTGGTAAGTCAATTAGATGAGACCCTTGTGCTGATTAGTTTTTGGTACGATTCGTAAATACGGCCCGTCAAAATTTCATTTATCCGCTCTAACTAAAATACTAATTGACCAAATTTCATAAAATTTGGTAGATAAGTTACTTGTTGGATACTCTGGTGTTGATTATAATTTGGTACGATTCAAAAAAGAAGAATCCGTCTTTTTTTTACGGAATGGCCCGCAAAAATTTCATGTATCCACCCTAGTTAAAATATTAATTGACCGAATTTCACAATATTTGGTAGATAAGTTACTTGTGGGACACTCTGGTGCTGATTCGATTTTGGTACGAGATTCGGAAAATTACAATCTGCCCTTTTTTATGAAATGGTCCGCAAAAATCGCCAAAATCTAAAAAAAAAAAAAGACTACGTATGCTGAAATGTATCAATTAAATTCTTGTTTTATACGCAATTTTTGACGAGGAAAAGAATATAACACACTCTATTATACTTTAGGACTAACCGTTCTCAAGATATTTGAGTTTTCTTGCATTTTTGTTACGCCGCTTTCGGAAAAATGTCCAATCACCAAATAAAAACAAAAATTGAATTAAAAATGCAAATTTAGTGTTATTTGGTGCTCGCAATGGAAATTGAATTAAAAGTGAATCAAATTTAATTAAAATAAAGAGAACGTGAATACAAGTCTGCAGGGAAAGTCATGTGCTGCCCACATCAGATTTTTACTTTCCCTGCAATACATGGTAATGTATAGGGAAAGTATTGGAATCATGTCGAAAATCTTAACTCGAGTTTTCGACGGATCTACACGTTTCGAGACCTCTAGAATATGAAAAAACTATTTTTAGCGTGGCGTCTGTGTGTGTGTGTATGTGTGTGTGTCTGTCTGTGTGTCTGTCTGTGTGTCTGTCTGTCTGGGCAGATGTTGTATCCACTCTAACTAAAAAACTAATCAACCAAATTTCATAAAATTTGGTAGGTAAGTCACTTGGGGGCGAATCTGGTGCTGATTAGTTTTGGGTACGATTCCAGATAAACGAATTCGCCTTTTTTGGCGAAATGACCCCCAAAAATTCCTGTATCCACTCTAGCTAAAAAACACATGGACCGAATTTTACAAAATTCGGTAGATAAGTCACTTGTGGGTTACCCTGGTCCTGATTAGATTTTGGTACGATTCGGGAAAAATAATCTGACTTTTTTTGCAAAATGGCTCGAAAAATCGTCAAAATCTACAATTAAAAACTACGTATGCTCAAATATATCCATTAAATGCTTGTTTTATACGTAATTTTTAACGAAGAAAAGAATAAGACCAACACCATTATACTAGGACTAGCCGTTCTCGAGATATTTTAGTTTATTCGTATTTTCTCTACGCCACCTTTGAAAATAAGTCCAGTTAGCAAATGAGAACGAAAATTGAATTAAAAGTGAATTAAATTTAACTAAAATAATGAGAACGTGGATATAAGTCTGTAGGGAAAGTCATGTGCTGCCCGCATCAGTGGGTCTCACTATTATTATTAAGAAGTAAACGAAGTTGCAAAATTTAAAACAAACGTTTCCGCTTGCGATATTACCGATGACAATATAATTTCGTAAATATTTGACTACACACTTCAGTTATAGAGAAAATTTCTATACACGTTTCTAGTTAGGGCGCGGTAGCCCAGTGGTTAGTGCGCGGGAATTGCACTCGGTAGGCCCGGGTTCGATTCCAGCCATTGCCAAATCTGCCGCAGTGTTCACGCGGAGTACGACCACGTTAAACATGTGGGTCCGTAAGTCTTTTCGAGAGGTTGGTGGTAGGGGAAGGAGGGTTCGGTCCCTGTGGATGCCTCCCCCACTGGGTTCCGGTCTAAATTGGATGGCACTTCCCGGCAGTCCAAACAGTTACCTTAAACCTTTCTGGTAGGTCAGGTCTGGGTCTCAACAACAACAACAACAACAATACGCTTCTAGTTTCAATGTCTCCTGAACCACGTGATGGATTTGGATGATTTTTTCACAGGAAATGAGGTTGAGTTCAATTAATGTTCTGGTGTAAGCATGCATCCTATAGCGAACTGCGGAATAACAAGAATTATAAACCTCAATCTGTCCGCATGTTGTGACCGCTTGTAGCACAAGAACGGCTCAAAGGATTTTCATATTTTTAACACTTAACAACTAAGTTGAAAGTGTTTATGACTTTTAACACTTTACAACATAGTTGAAAAGTGTTTAAGACTTTGTTCATTCTGTCTGTCTGTCTGTCTGTTTGTCCGGTAGCACGATAGCTGCCGTAAAAATGACTTTATCAAAAAGAAAATTTTAGTATGCTGTTCAGATGGTTCGTGGGATCTATGGGAATATAAATGAATAACATCACCCAATTAGTTTTGGATTGAACCCGGGTTGAAAAAAATGAAATACATTGAACCCTATATGACCTAATTTTTCAAACACTTTTTAAGTGAATTTAAAACTCACAGATTGCTCCGACAGTTTTAGGAAATAATCAAATTATCCCATAAAATATATAAAAAAATTTCAGCAAAATATATTCAGTAGTTTTTAAATAAAAATTAAAATAATAATTACATTCTTTATACGAAGAGATCACGTGACCAGTATATGAAGAAATCACGCGACCATTTTATGAAGAGATCACGTGACCCACTTCAAAATAAAATATGTCGTCTATCTTGTGTCAAAATCGTGTGATTTTTAAAGTTTTTTAAAATTCATACTTAGTGTTGTATCCGTCCTAAGACCGCTTTATGTTTGCTTAAATTCTGTGCATCTACATATTGAAGCAAAGCAATTGCAATATATTTGAGTTTAAATGATCATCAAATTTTGACTATTTCTACAACGAAGCCTAATTTTCTCCTATAGAGAATGTAAATTCCAAAATATGTAGAATGAGTTATACAAAAATTGTTGCATTTTTAACGCAAAATTATTTAGCTCAGGGAGTCTGCAATATAGTTGATATGAATGAAACATTCATTGATTTTACACAGTGAATCCAGACGGTTTTTTCGATGATGTTTTAAGCATATAGTGAAATTACTTGTACCTCCATTGTTTCAAGTTTTTAAATAAAATAAATTATTATAGTATTGAATGAAAGGAATGGAAAAATATTTATGAAAGAAATGCTGCTTTTATATAGAGGCGATTTATATTTCGATGACGTCATTTCAATAAAGTTCATTTGTTTCCGATGAAGTTTTCAAATATAATAAATTATTGTAGTATTATGATAATTTTAAAAATATTACCGTGGAATGAATCGCATTTCAGAGATGTTTAAACTAGGTAATTTATATTTCAATGCCGTCATTTGAATGAAGTTCATTTTTTTCGATGAAGTTTTAAGTTTTCAAATATAATAAATTAATGTAGTATTGTGATAATTTTTAAAATATTACCGAGGAATGTATCGCATTTTAGAGATGTTCATATAAAATTGCATTGAAGTTGGAAAGTGTTTCAAAATCAATGCTTTATGCATGATTGATCTTTCTTATTTTCATTGGTTTAAGCTCTAATAAGGAGCAGGTTTAGGGCTAAAACTATTTCAGATTTTGTAACGATTTAATATACAAAAGTAAAAATTACAAAATACACTTCCAAGCTAAATTTTCATGAAATATGCAATCTAAATTTTTGAAACGGTTGCAAACAATAAGACTGAATCCAGGGAGTGTTTTAAAATATATTTTATTTTCCCTTATCCTCCCCCTTCCAACCATTTCCACCCACACAAAACGACAGGAGTTAAAATGCCCTTTTTACTTTCCTTATATACATAATGTATAAGGAAAGTATTGTGACGGGGTCGAAAATTCGAATTCGAGTTCTCGACGGGAGAGCACGTTTCAAGCATCCCTGATCACGAATCAAACATTTTTGGAGTGATGTCTGTGTGTGTGTATGTGTGTGTGTGTGTGTGTGTGTGTGAAAGTATGTGTGTGTGTGTGTGTGTGTGTGTGTCAGTTAGTCTGTGGAGACGATAACTGACGAACGAATGGACCGATTTAAGCCAAATTTGGTACAAAAATCACAATCCATAAACACTGGAAGCCTATTGTTTTTATACGCAATCGAATGTTCGGAACCCCCCTAAATTTTCGAATGAAATTTTGAAAAAATCGTCAAAAAATCAAAACCACGAATAAAGTTACGCAAATAGATATTTCTTATGTAATTTTTCATTAGAAAACGATTGACGTAAATTTTAGAACGCTAACATTAACCGTTCTCGAGATATTGCACATTTTTCATAAAAATTAACAAAAAGTCATATAAAATTAAAAAAAATATTTCCTATTGAGAAACATGTTCACTCTTCATATGTAATACCATGCGATAAATTGGATGACATCATTCTCGTGGATCTAGCTCGTTCCATTCATGAAAAAGATACTTTGAGTAATACTTTTGTATTTGAACGCCAATAGTCATTTATCTGCTGTAAGACTAACTTATTTCTTTGTCCATAACGCTTGGCGTGATTTTGGCGACGAATTGGGCGGAATTTCGCCAACTTGGCGACTTTTTGAAATGTTGCCAAATTAACGAAACTCTCGCCAAATGGATAAAAATGACGCTAAAACAATAAAAATGACGACTAATTGTCGAAAATTCAATATCTTGGTAAAAATATTAGTATCGACTATAAGAAAAACCTATTTTTACTTTCCCTGCAATACATGGTAATGTATAGGGAAAGTATTGGGATCATGCCGAATATCACAACTCGAGTTTTCGACGGATCTATACGTTTCGAGACCTCTAGAATGCGAAAAAACTGTTTTTAGCGTGACGGCTGTGTGTGTGTCTGTGTGTCTGTCTGTGTGTCTGTGTGTCTGTCTGTGTGTCTGTGTGTCTGTCTGTCTGTCTGTGCAGATTTTGTATCCACTCTAACTAAAAAAGTAATTGTCTGAATTTCATAAAATTTGGTAGGTAAGTCACTTGTGGACGACTCTGGTGCTGATTAGTTTTGGGTACGATTCGGGATAAAAGAATCCGCCTTTTTTTGCGAAATGGCCCGCAAAAGCTTGTATCCACTGTAACTGAAAAACTAATGGACCGAATTTCACAAAATTTGATAGATGAGTCACTTGTAGGTTACCCTGGTGCTGATTAGATTTTGGTACGATTCGGAAAAAAATGACCTGCATTTTTTTGCAAAATGGCCCGCAAAAATCGTCCAAATCTAAACTAAGCAACTGGGTATATTCAAATATATCCATTAAATGCTGATTTAATACGTAATTTTTAACGACGAAAAGAATAAGACCAACCCCATTACGCTAGGTCTAGCCGTTCTCGAGATATTTTAGTTTTTCGTACTTTCCCTACGCTACCTTTGAAAATAAGCCCGGTTACCGCATGAGAACGAAAATTGAATTAAAAGTGAAATAAATTTAGTTAAAATAAAGAGAACGTGAATATAAGTCTGCAGCGAAAGTCATGTGCTGCACACATCAGATTTTTTTTACTGTAAAAGTAGTAAATTCATTACATTATATAAGGAAAGTCATGTGGTGCCCACATCAGATTTTTTATTCTTTAATGACCAATTTTATTCTTTAATGATGAAAATCTGATGTGGGCACCACATGACTTTCCTTATATAATGCAATGAATTTACTTCTTTTACAGTAAAAAAAATAGGTTTTTCTTATTGTAGATACTTATATTCTTTTCAAGATATTGAATTTTCGACAATTAGTCGTCATTTTCATTGATTTAGCGTCATTTCAATCCATTTGGCGAGATTTTCTTTAATTTGGCAACATTTCAAAAAGTCGCAAAGTTGACGACATTCCGCCAAATTCGTCGCCAAACGTTATGGACGAAGAAATAGGTTGTACAGCAGATAAATGACTATTGGCGTTCAAATACAAAAGTATTACTCAAAGTATCTTTTTTCATGAATGGAACGAGCCAGATCCACGAGAATGATGTCACCCAATTTATCACATGGTATTACATATGAAAAGTGAACATGTTTCTCAATAGGAAATTTTTTTTTTCATTTTATATGACTTTTTAATAATTTTTTTGGAAAATATGCAATATCTCGAGAACGGTTCATGTTAGCGTTCCAAAATTTATGTCAATCGTTTTCTAATGAAAAATTACATAAGAAATGTCTATTTGCGTAACTTTATTATCTTTTCCCTTTAAGTATCTTTTTTCATGAATGGAACGAGCTAGATCCACGAGAATGATGTCACCGAATTTATCGTATGGTATGACATATGAAAAGTGAACATGTTTCTCAATAGGAAGTATATTTTTTTTTATTTTATATGACTTTTTGACAATTTTTTTGAAAAATGTACAATATCTCGAGAACGGTTCATGATAGCGTTCTAAAATTTATGTTAATCGTTTTCTAATAAAAATTTACATAAGAAATATCTATTTCTGTAACTTTATTAGCGGCTTTGATTTTTTGACGATTTTTTCAAAATTTCACTCGAAAATTTAAGGGGGTTTTGAACATTCGATTACGTTTAAAAACAATAGGCTTCCAGTGTTTATGGATTGTGATTTTTGTACCAAATTTCGTTCGAATCGGTCCATTCGTTCGTCAATTATCGTCTCCACAGACTCACTGACACACACACACACACACACACACAGAGATACTTTCACACACACACACACACAGATACTTTCACACACACACACACACAGACATCACCTTAAAAATGTTCGATTCGTGATCAGGGATGATTGAAACGTGCTCTCCCGTCGAAAACTCGAATTCGAATTCAATCCTTTCACATTCCGTCACAATACTTTCCTAATACATTATGTATATAAGGAATGTAAAAAGTATTACTCAAAGTATCTTTTCTCATGAATGGAACGAACTAGATCCACGAGAATGATGTCAGCCAATTTATCACATGGTATTACATATGAAAAGTGAACATGTTTCTCAATAGCAAATATATATTTTTTTATTATATATGACTTTTTGTAAAATTTTGTAAAATTTTGTAAAAATGATAATTTTTTGTAAAATGTGCAATACCTCGAGAACGGTTCATGTTAGCGTCCTAAAATTTATGCCAATCGTTTTCTAATGAAAAATTACATAAGAAATGTCTACTTGCGTAACTTTATTAGCGGTTTTGATTTTTTGACGATATTTTTAAAATTTCACTCGAAAATTTAGAGGGGTTCTGAACATTCGATTGCGTATAAAAACAATAAGCTTCCAGTGTTTACGGATTGTGATTTTTGTACCAAATTTCGTTCGAATCGGTCCATTCGTTCGTCAGTTATCGTCTCCACAGGCTTACTGACACACACACACACACACACACACACACACACAGACATCACTTCAAAAATGTTCGATTCTTGATCAGGGATGCTTGAAACTTGCTCTCCCGTCAAAAACTCGAATTCGAATTTTCGACCCCGACACAATACTTTCCTTATACATTATTGTATATAAGGAAAGTAAAAAGTGAGTAATTCTATTACTATTTATAGATTGATGTGAAACATTATTATTCCCTTCGCATATTTCGAATAGGAAAAATTTAATGTGTGTTGTGTGTAACGATGGTACAAGGTATCTAGGGAAAGGTTTCAATATTTTTTTTTATTTTATGACATTTTTTATTTTTATTTTTTATATTATGCAGTTTCGATGGATTAATATAATGCCTGTTATTTCGTCCGAATGGGACCACAAACGACGAAGTTAAAGACGTTGAAACGTTTGGATGTAACTACACTGGGCGAGAATACGGTTTGCGTAAACGAAAAGCGTATATTGGCGTATAGCGCGGATGTTGATGCAGAAATGTCGCATTTTCACACTTTTCTACCAGTATTGTCTTATAATGAGGGGGGATTAATTAAAGGGAAATTCGTAAAATCCTTAGCCAATCTAAAAAATTCGAGAATTTTTAGAGCTTGCCAAAATTCGCCAAATTGGCAATATTTTGCCGGGTCACCGAATTTGTCGCCAATGTCAAGTAACTCAAATCTTTAAATTATAACAATGGTTTTCTCTTAGGTTTCGTAATAATATGCTGTCCATTCCGTTACATACTTCCGTTTCATCTGTAAGTCTCATTTCTTTCAAGATTTACTCTACCCCGTGCCTTAAAGTGTTTTACATCAAAAATGGCTTATTCGTGTTTTAGGATGTTGAAAATATATAAATTTATCAAAATCTAAGAATCACATTTTCTAAACCCTATTACAGTACTTTCCTTTACATATATTATGTCTTGTAGGAAAAGTTAATCGTTCAATCATATTCTGTTACGCTGAATGCGTACAAATCTGTCGTAAATTCGATTTAAAAAATTTTAATTCCATTTTCATACTTTTGCTACACATACACAATTTATTGTGAAGAGAAAAAAATATCGGTTTGAACGCGTTTCCTTTAGAGGGATGCCCTCATCGATTTGAACCTGAATCGTATCAGAAGATTAATTATCGTCTGCCAATGGCATGCAAATCTTCTTGAATGCAATTCGGCATCACTATCAACATTGGATCTCAAAAATTCTTTATGACTTTGGACTATATATTTTCAAATTTTAAATAAGATAGGCATGAATAGTTTAAGAGTTAATAAAAACTGGGTGTGGCACGGCATAGGACTTATCTACCAGAAAGAAATTACACCTTTTAATATAATTAAAGTATTTTAAAGTGTTTAATACTGGAATAAATCACCCAGCGTTGCCCAGCAGTGTGATCAGATTCAGTAATTTTAAGCCGCATTCTGAAGTCCGGTAGAAAATATAGTAGATTTTATTTTTTAGTAGATATTTGGTATAAATACATTTTTTCCGTATAATTTTCAGTAGATTTTTCAAATAACTTGACTTCGAAGAAAAATTGATTGCAGCTTTGACTTTGTCAAGGTTTAGGGCTGTGTTAGCAAATTTTCCCCAGAGACGCTGAATTCCCTGCATATCATCCTATATCCCGAATTGTTCACTTTTTTCCCCTTTGCGCAGAATTTCGGTCGGTCCCTCCCTTAAATCTGGCAACACTGGATTATTCATGTTTTCCCAACCCTAATATATATATATATATATATATATATATTTAATACATAAAAAATTCAACACTTTGACTCTTGTTTACATATATCAGTTTTTAGAAATATTATAATAAACCAGATTCTTAGAATCACTAAAATTTGTGACGAAAATTATAAATTAGCACATTTTATGGAATTATTGAGTACAGCGACTAATAATGCATATCATCCCAAATTCGTTATTAAAATTATCAACCCAGTGTATCAACTTCCACTCGATAACATCCAAGACAACTTTCTCAACTATAGTGGCTAATAATATGGTGACGAAAAAAAAATATTATAATTATTTATTAATTATATAATTAAGTCAAAATGAATAATAATAAAATAAACTAAAAAAAAATTAGAAAAATAAAAAATCGCAAAATAAGATACATTAATATTAATGTTTTGAATTTTATTTTTGCTAAAAAATTGTATCTTTAGCCAGTTTGATACTACGATTTGAGCGCCCTTATAATGGTGTATAGTGGCATTCTCGTTTATCCATTTCTTCTATGAATCACTTGTTTAGTAAGAATTTTCATTTATGTTTGATGTTCATATTCTGTTTTACTTATATGGGTAATTGTCCTGTCTCCGGTTCTGACTCACTGAACTGATCTGGGAGGGTTGCTGTGAACGTTTGTTCTGCTTCCTAGGTTGTGTCTCGTCATGTTCATTCTAGTGCTTCACGATATTTTTCATGCTGCTGTGGTCGATCGCACTTACACGTGGTGAAAGAAGGAGGGTTCCTGCTTCATAGTATTAATAGATTTTCTAATTGTTCTTATCTTCAATTTTTCATCTTTTGGTGCCTGCAGTCTGAGTTTGGGAATTTATAGTAATGTACTATTTCCCAATCTGAAACAGGCATTTGTTTGGGTTAATTAGAATTAAATGTTCAGACCTGAAGATGAATTTAATTCTTGATAATCTTCCAATTTGGGACGGTGCTGCTCTTTTCTATTATCGACGTTATGGCCGTGGTTTTGTTTCTATGGTGATGTTAATATTTCACGATTACTTGAATTGATTATTTTTATTATTACACTTTTTTAATATATATACAGGGTTAGCAAGAAATAAGTTTTCCACTTCAGAGGGCTTTAGAATGCGTTCTATTGGTCCAAATGAGATAAAATTTGAAATACAGATAATTCAAATGATTGACAAAACGAATGACATTCATTAAATCAAAAATTTTAGTATTAACATTCACCTATAGATGGTGCTATAACACAAATGGTATTTATTTGCCTATATTGAAAATGTGAAACATTATTTGCGTTACAGCGCATGACTAGTAGCATTATTCTTTGTATAAAAAAAAGGTGGATTCTGCACGAGCATTAGTTATTTCTCAGCACATCATGTCAACGTTGCAAGAAAAGCGCTACTGGTGAAATTGTTCTACCAGAACCAGCAGAACTCTGTTGCAGTTGTAAAATAATTCCGTCGCATGAAGCAGATACTACGAAGAGGTCCAATGTCTCCATATGCCCTACGCAAGATGATAAAGAAATTTGAAACATCTGCGCAACTTGGCATTCTTCCAGGTAGAGGACGAAAGCCAATCCAGTCTTTTAGCTTCGAAAATGTGGCTACCGCGGCCGTTGAAGCCAGCAGTCATTCGCCGCATGGTAGTGTGAGTGCGCCAGTTGTTTTCCGTGTATTGGATATGCCGTATTCCACTGTACGAAAAATCTTACGGCGGATTTTGAATTTTTATCCCTACAAAATCAAGCCTGTGCACCTATTGCAGGACGGAGACTCAGAGGTTCGTAAAACTTTTGCACTTCAGTTCCTTGTTCGAATGGTGGTTGACGTCATTTGGCCATGGAACATCCTGTGGACTGACGAAGCCCACTTTTGCCTCAATGGGCAAGTTAACACCCACAATTGTCGAATTTGGGCAGCGGGAAACCCTCACGCTATCCAGGAATAACTCTTGCATCCTGAAAAAGTGACAGTATGGTGTGGTTCTACGGATACCTTTATCATTGGACCGTATTTTTTTGAAGAGGTAACTGCAACTGGAATCAAAACCTGTTCCGTCACAGGACTACTATACCGTGATATGCTGAGGGATTTTGTAATCCCACAACTTCAACAGCGTGGATGCCTTCAGGACATCATTTTCATGCAGGATGGAGCACCTCCTCACATTGAGTGTAGTGTAAAGCAATTGCTAACACAGCATTTCACAGCTGAACGGGTGATCAGCCGGCATTTCCCAACAGTATGACCACCTCGTTCGCCGAATATCACCCCCTGCAACTTTTGGTTGTGGGGTTTCCTCAAGGACACTATCTACTGTAAAAGGCCAGCATCTGTGCCAGATCTGAAGGGCAGCATTCGGCGCCATTTTCCAACAGCATGACCGTCATTTTCCAACAGCAAGTACTTATATATATATATATATATACATAATTAAGTACACCATGTTGCTACAAAGAACATGTTATTAAATTCGTAAACACCACTATACAAAATACATACCTGTCAAACCTTATTTTTTCATTTATTAAAACACAATTTAATTTTAAATTCAAAACCTTGCATCAATTACAGCAACATATTGACAGGTCAATCTCAACCATTTTTGAATAAAAATTTTAAACAAATTATCATCGTCATGTTTCACTTCAAATAGTTTCACTCATAGTCCATTAACTTAACTGTAACCTGTGTTTGTGTTGCAAAAAGCTTAGTCAGTATCAATTACTCTCCAATGTAAGCAGCACAAGGGGTAACTCAATTTATGTTATTTTATTCTTATTCTTATTCTTTTTCATCTTATACATAACAGTGTATTCTGATTTAAATACACAGCCATACGCTGGTATATTTGATTATTTTATTTGATTATTTTTATATGTATATCTGATTCAATTTTTACTTTCTTCTACGTCGGGCTATGTGCATTATTTCTGTAATACAATTTACAGTAATGCACACAGAAACGTAGAATCAGCATTGACGAACCAGATATGGTCCTTGATAACGTACATTGTTTCGGAAATGCTATTCACTTTTTTTCAATTCATTCTTTATCAAAAAAAATTTTTGGGAGCAAGGTAGGCCTAGCTCCACGTGCAAAAATTTTTTTCTGTTTTGCAACTTTTCATCTTATACACTATTCATGTTTTTACACCATGTATGTTTATGTAAGGAACAAGGGGATTATTACCTTAAGTATCTGTATTACATATATATGCGATGTATAACAAACTATTTAATCTAAGGATGTAGTTAAGGGATTATAATCGATGCGATACATTTGGTGACATCATTCTCGTGAATTTAGCCCATTCATGAGAAAAGATACTTTGGGCAATACTTTTATATTTGAACGCTAATAGTCATTTGTTATTGTTGTTGTTGTTGTCGTGTCCCTAACATTACATTTAAGGAAGAATGAGTGCACTGCTTCTGTTTAGTCTAATGACCCGGGGCACCCGAAGGTAGAAGTCTGACTTCTGCCCCAAATAAGACATTACAACATCCATGCCCGCAGGCGGGACTCGAACTCGCAATCTGGCAGCCGAGCCATCACGAGGAAACGCCTGCCTCTTTGACCGCTCGGCCACCACATCGATCTGCTATAAGAATAACTTATTTATCAACTCATCATCTCAGCTTGGCGAGATATTGGCGATGAATTTTTGGCGGAATGTCACCAACTTGGCGACTTTTTAAATGTTGTCAAATTAACTAAAATGTCGCCAAATTGATAAAAATCACGATAAATCAATGAAAATGACAACTAATTGACGAAAATTCAATATCTTTGGAAGAATATAAGTATCTACTATAAGTATAACCTATTTTTCCGTCCGTAACGTTTGGCAAAAGTTTGGTGACGAATTTGTCGAAATATCTCCAAAATGATGAAATTTTTAAAAGTTGTCAAATTGACAAAAATGTCACCCAATTGATAGAAATTCGCGAAATTGATGAAACCGACGCTAAATCAATGAAATGACGAATAATTGATGAAAGTTCAATATCTTGGAAAGAACATAAGAGTAAATTATAAGAATAACCCATTTCTCCATCCGTCTGTCCGTAACATTTGGCGAGAAATTTAGCGGGACATCACAAACTTGGCGACTATTTTAAATGTTGCCAAAGTGACGAAAATGTCGATAAATTGATAAAAATGACGGCAATTGGGAAGTAGTGTTTTGCAAATTCTTATTTCCGCCATATGACGAGCACACCTTCCAGTATATAAGAAATGCTCTTCTCTCCGTTTGTCTGTAACACTTGATGATGCATTTTGGCGAACTTAGCGTATAATTTAGCAAAATATCGCCTACTTGGCGATATTTCGCCCCGGATTCACGAAAACTTCGTCAAAATGGCAAAAATGAAGCTATATTAATGAAAATGACGCCTAATTGATTAATTAATTATTAAAATATTTTAATATATGGACTATATTGCTTATTGAGGATGCTATCAATATTGATAATTGTTTATTTAGAAATGCGCGAAATATAAGTTAATTGGGTATTTTAAAATAATTTTACATATTGTCATCCAGAACATTTCCAAGTGTACAATTCAACGATAAAAACACAGTACCTTGGATCTTATACATTATTTATTTACTGTGTTGTTGTTTCTTATCCCACTTGACCGACAGCAACATCAGATCAAGTCCATGAACCCGCGAGTCTTCAAAAGATGAAGAACTACTCCAGGACTGGAGTACAGCTGAATCTTCTGGCATCCAATACATGTCAAGGCATGGGCATAAGAGGCCTGAGCCAAATTGCACTTCGGGCAAAGGGGATAAACCTTAGAACCCAACACATGCTGAAGAGCACGAAGATGGCTGCTGCTGAGTCTGGCCATAGCCGTCTGTTCACCCCTACTGCCTGCCCCAATCAAAGCAGCACCAGGACGGTTACAATCATACCACTCATGCACGGGGGCCTTTCTCCAAGTGGAGTTGATTTCAAGTTTGACTCGCGAGGCAAGTTCCGAGAAAGAAAGACAGCCACCGTCAATAGAACTCCTAAGGCTGCCCTCCTTGGCCAGACCATCCGCAACCTCCGCAAGGTCAAACCATCCGCAACAATTTATTTACTGTAAAAAGTGTAAATTCATTGCATTATATAAGGAAAGTCATGTGCTGCTCACATCAGATTTTTTTAAAAATTCATTATAGCTGTTCTCCCGTGATGATGAGACAAACAGATGCATTGCATTTTTAATTTTATTTATATAGATTTCCAAAAAAGCTTGATTCGTGTTCTCTAATATTCAAAATATAGTCCACTAAAAATTCATAATCAAAATGTCGTCATAAATCCATACTTGCGCTCTTGATGTGGGGAAAGTAACACATCAGCTGCTGCATTAAAATTTCTTCAAACTTTAAATGGCATGTTAAAGAGGCAAGAAAATTGTGTTCTCATCTATTTGACGGCATGTCTAGTTTCTTCTTGGAATTCCATCTATTACATTAATGGAAGGGAAAAAAAATATCGTTTGACTGTTCGTTGGAGAAAATGCGCTCATCGATTTCATATGAAACTCGATCAGAAGATTAATTATCGTTTCCCATGATATGTAAATCTTCTAAAATGCAAACCATCGTCGCTATCGCCATTGGATCGCACACGTTCTTTAAGAATATGAACTCTATATTTTAAATATATGATACCATCGGACTTTTTCTAAAGATTTGAATTCATTTTTGCTTTTTATACATTGATTTAAGTTTTATTGCACAAAATAACGGTTGAAATGGATGTTTATTTGATTTTACTTCGAATTTGCAATTGAGAAAAATTCTTTCCTTTAGGGTTAAAAAGCACATTTACAAATGATGCCACGTCATCAAATTTCCTTAAGGAGACGGTGGACGTTTAAATTTTTTTTATTTATTTATTGACTTAGAAACGTGAAAATTTGTATAAATATGCCTCTTAACATTATTATATACAATACCAATAAATTTTTTTTCAATTTTGTTATAATTTTGTATTTTTTTTTAAATTTAATTAATTTTTTAAATTTGAAAATGCTTCTTGCGTGCCATTTGTTCACATTTTTGATTAATTTTACATTATGATCACTCAAAAACACATTATGAACAAATTTGGGTATTCATTTTTAAATCCCTTAGAAAGTTAATTTTTAAAAAATATTTTTCTGCATTAATATTTAATTTTCATCATTTAATTAGGTTCTTATTCGCTTTTAATTACGTTAATAAAGTCCAATTATAAAATGCATACCAAGTTTCATTAAAAACTGTGAGAGGTGTCTTCTTGCCAAATTTCATGCATCTCAGACAAAATTCATGCATCTCAGACGCATGGAGCATTTAAAAAATGTTAAACCTTTGAAAATTCGGTTTCGAAAAAAATGCATTCAACCTTTTGCTTAGGGGTGGGACAGCGTCTATCCCAAACGAAGAACCTCCCCAAAAGACAGGCATTTGACATACCTGCTGCAGCAGGTGCAATGTTTCTGTCAGCGATTTCCATGGACGCCAATGCCTGCAAAGAGGGTCGAACTGTTTGGGATAGGGTATGTCAAATACCTGTCTTTTTGGGAGGTTCTTCGTTTGGGATGGACGCTGTCCCACCCGTAAGCAAATGTTAAATGTGTAAATTAAGTTAAAACTTTTTTTAGTTGATTTTTGCTCATTTCAACGTCCACCGTCCCCTTAAACTGATATATACCATTAAATGATTATCTTAGCATAATTGAAGTAATTTAATTCGCTTTGTAAATAATTACATAAATTAAAATATTTATTAAAAATAGTGCAACATATATCTTCTATTATTGACCATTTTTTTAATTTTTGATTATCCTTTGAATTGTTTGGGGGCCCTCTTGAACTTTTCCATGTACCCCTTGCGGGTACATGAAAAAATACAAGGAGTACTTGGCACTCGGTAAATTGTTTAATTTATTATATTATTATAACAAAAATATAATTGCATAAATGTAATAATTTTTCTAATTGAATAAATTTAGGTCAACTAGTACGAATATTCGGTGTTGCCCAAAATTTGAAATGCAAATTTCTGAATAAATATACCTGCTCTGGGTAAATAATACTATAACACTACTCAATTAAATAAAAAAAAATTCGCATTTGCATTGATATTTTGTCTATAATAAAATTCTGCATAAAAAAATTTACTGATTTCTATTAAAAGTTTTGATTGCAAACTGTAACTTTTTACTCATTTAGCTCTCTTCAAAGAAAAACGAGACTGTAGCTTAAAAACTAACAGAGGAGATAGGGTTTTTGTTAATTTGGAGGCATTTTTTGAGATTTTTTGCAAATATTTGAAAATCCATTTAATTTTACAAATTTTCGAAAGTTTTATGCAAATTATTGGAATTGTTAGTTAAATTAAAAAATAAAAAATCTGATGTGGGCACCACATGACTTTCCTTATATAATGCAATGAATTTACTACTTTTACAGTAAAAAAAAAATAGATTATTTTTATAGTAGATATTTATATTCTTTCAAAGATATTGAATTTTCGTCAATGAGTCGTCATTTTCATTGATTTAGCTTTATTTTTATCCATTTGGCGAGTTTTTCGTTAATTTAGCAACATTAAAAAAAGTCGCCAAGTTGGCGACATTCTACCAAATTCGTCGCCAAAATCTCGCCAAGCGTTATGGACGAAGAAATAAGTTATTCTTACAGCAGATAAATGACTATTGGCGTTCAAATAAGAAAGTATTACTCAAAGTATCTTTTTTCATGAATGGAACGAGCTAGATGCACGAGAGTGATGTCGCCCAATTTATCGCATGGTATTACATATGAAAAGTGAACATGTTTCTCAATAGGAAATTTTTTATTTTATTTTATATGACTTTTTGATAACTTTTTTGAAAAATGTGCAATATCTTGAGAACGGTTCATATTAGCGTTATGAAAAATTGCATAAGAAATGTTTATTTGCGTAACTTGATTAGTGGTTTTGATTTTTTGACGATTATTTCAAAATTTCACTCGAAAATTTAGGGGAGTTCTGAACATGCGATTGCGTATAAAAACAATAGGCTTCCAGTGTTTACGGATTGTGATTTTTGTACCAAATTTCGTTCGAATCGGCCCATTCGTTCGTCAGTTATTGTCTCCACAGACTCACTGACACACACACACACACACACACACACACACATACTTTCACACACACACACATACATACATTCACACACACACACAGACAACACTTAAAAAATGTTCGATTCGTGATCAGGGATGCTTGAAACGTGCTCTCCCGTCGAAAACTCGAATTCGAATTATCGACCCCGTCACAATACTTTCCTTATACATTATGTATATAAGGAAAGTAAAAAGGAAAAACACTTGTAGACAATTATTATACAAATATGCATAAATTGGAAGTCATCAAACAACATGATACATGGGATCAATGCGTACTTGATAAGCAGTTTTAAAATCATTTCCATTTGGCAATTTGGCATTTTAAATTGACCACAAATCGCAAAATTTGTAAGGAAATTAAAAATTCCAAGACCGGTTTGTCCTAGAGTAATTTTGTTGGTTTTATTCGCTTTATCGTAAAATATTACGCATAATGTAGTCAATTAATTAATAGATTTAAGCATATTTACTCTTTCCTCAGTTTTATTCATTTTAATTGATTACTTAAAAAGGAAAAGAGATAATTCTATTTTCACTTTCTCATACCTATGTCATAAATTATAGAGAAAGTATTGTTTTAACGAAAATTTTTGAATTCGAAATTTTGACGTTTTAAGTCCTCCTGAACACGTTTTGACTATTTTTAGAGTGATGTCATCCGTCTGTCTGTCTGTCTGTGGTCGATTTCTTGTGTACAACGATAGCGGCCACAAATATTAATGGGTTTTCAAGAAACTTTATATCCCACTTTGTTATCACAAAATTTAGAACTAGATAGATTTTTTTTTTAAATTCGAGCGAAAACTTCGAAATTTTACTATTTTTTTAACATGGCAGCATATAGGACATTGGATATAATCATGCACAAAAAGGTTTATTTATGACTAAATGGTTACACAGTTTCAATCATTGTTGTGAAAAATAGCCGCGATATATTTTTTTTTCGTTCGTGACGTCATTAGTCACCCCTCGGGGGCAAGTTACCATAGATGGCATCATGGGGGGTGCTAAGGGTGTTTCAGCACCCCCATTACAAATTGCTGAAACATTCCTTTTTACTTTACAACTGTCCCTTATTCTAACAATTTTCAGCTTCTCTCCCTCTCTCTCTTTTTTAAAGTCGTTATTACTTTCCTTATATACATAATGCATAAGGAAAGTATTGTGACGGGGTCGAAAATTCGAATTCGAGTTTTCGACGGGAGAGCACGTTTCAAGCATCCCTGATTACGAATCAAACATTTTTAAAGTGATGTCTGTGTGTGTGTGTGTAAGTATGTGTGTGTGTGTGTGTGTGTGTGTGTGTCTGTGAGTCTGTGGAGACGATAACTGACAAGCGAATGGACCGATTCAAACGAAAATCACAATCCGTAAACACTGGAAGTCTATTGTTTTTATACGCAATCGAATGTTCAGAACCCTCTTACATTTTCGAGTGAAATTTTGAAAAAATCGTCAAAAAATCAAAACCGCTAATAAAGTTACGCAAATAGACATTTCGTATGTGATTTTTCATTAGAAAACGATTGACATAAATTTTAGAACGCTAACATGTTCGCTTTTTATATGTAATACCATGCGATAAATTGGGTGACATCATTCTCGTGGATCTAGCTCGTTCCATTTATGAAAAAAGATACTTTGAGTGATACTTTTGTGTTTGAACGCCAATAGTCATTGATCTGCTGTAAGAATAACTTATTTCTCCATCCATAACGCTTGGCGAGATTTTGGCGACGAATTTGGCGGAATATCGCCAACTTGGCGACATTTTTAATTGTTGCCGAATTAACAAAAACTCGCCAAATTCATAAAAAATGACCTTAAATCAATGAAAGTGACGACTAATTGAAGAAAATTCAATATCTTCGAAAGAATATAAGTATCTACTATAAGAATAACATTTTTTCATGTGTTGCCCACATGTCATGTGTTGCCCACATCAGATTTCTTTATTTATTTTTTTCTGATTTATAAATCTGAGATCAGATATTTTTGGGGTTTCTGGCTAGATCCAGTTCCAAATGACTGCACATGCACAAGGTTTCAATAAAAAAATCTGTCGTGAACTCTCTCCTATCGCGGAAGGATACATGCACGTTTGTTTCGTATCGAGTTTGGCAGAGCTTTGTCAATATTCCATTGGCGTCTATGGTAGCGTGTTCATAGTTTTCAAATTTCTTTTTATTTAGTATTTTTTACGAATTAAGACCATGTCTATATAATGCAGAAATGCTCGACCGCCACGTTGTGGGTTCGAGCCCCACGTAAGGCATGGATGTTTGTGTTGTGGACGCAATGTGATCCGCCCCCTCTGGTGCACCTGGGGCAACGTCAATGGACGGCTAAATGGTTCACACTCTGGCCGCTGTAACAAAGGCGAATGACCAAGGTCAAAGTGCCTGGCCATTTGAAAAAAATATATATATGATGCAGAAATCGGTGGACAAAATATAGTAAATTAAAGTTCCACAAGCAAACTCTCTGTTATTTTTAAACTATACATGCTCTGCATGAGCACTTCAATTGTGAGCTCCCAATGCATAGCACCCCTAATTGTGACAGCTTGGCGCCGCCTATGTAAGTTACCCCTTCCCCCCGAGGAGTTACATTGTCAAGTATGGTAGTAATTGAAATGTGTTTTCAATCCCTTTAAAGTGAAGGGTAACACGCTATAACTGTGACACACCATATCGAATTTTCAGTATACAGCCGCTTCGAGGATCCCATGTATTCCCTTCTTCAATGCAAGAGAAGCAACAAACTTGAAATCAGAAGGATACATGGATACAACAGTTGGGGAAGATATAAAGGGGCACAGCAATATAAGAGAAATTGAAATACTAGAATATTCCTTTTCAGTTTGATGGAGCTAACATATCATAAACAATATCTGCTAATGATACGTTAGACGATTTTTGCAGACCTCATTTATGTCAGTCGAAGAGCATGGTATTTTCCCAGAGTAGAATGATTTTTTTAAAAAGTAATATTTCTTTAACCATTCTTATGAGAGTGTTATTGAATAGTTTTAGAAGAAATACCCGTATTCTAAAATCCCCAATACTTCTAACAAATCAATATTCATAATATAGCACTTAGAAATATTTAAATGGAGTCAATTTAAGACAGACCACCCTAGTAGCAATCCGATATTGGCTTATTACTGGCTCCAATATTGGACTAATATGAAAAAGTGGACATTTTGACAGAATTGGATCAATATTAGCTTAAAATAGTGGACAATATTACTCCCATATTTGCAATGTAACACCAATATTGGCGTAGTATTGTAATGAAAATTTTAACCAATATTGGAGGCCAATGTAACCCCCAATATTTACCTAATATTGGGATTACATTGGAAATATTTTCAATGTAATACCAAGATATACAATACTGGTCCAATATTAAATGTTACTAGGGTAGCTGTACAATTAAACATTATTTAAAAGTTTCTTTCTTTTGGCAGCAGCTTAATAACATCGATTAATGGGATGTATTTGGCTTATCAGAGTTAATATAATCCATTTCAACGCACCATAAACCTCCGTAGTGTTACGAACGTGTAGCATGCTCTCACTGGAGTCACTTTTGAAAACCAGACGGAGAAAACACCCGTACAGACGATCTTCCTTATGACGTGAATTTAGGGTTGCCCGATGATGAAGTTCGAAAGAAGATTGCCAGGTTTGGTGATTTATAGCCAATTTGCGATTTTTCGAAGGTTCGAGAAACACCACGAAATAACCAGTATTCAACGAGATATGAGAGATTTCAAGAAGTTTCTGTAGAGTCTATAAAAGGAGCCATCACTCAGTTGGAGAGCAGTTGACGTGAAATGAGCTACATTGAATCGTGACAATCGTCAATGTTTTGAGAACAGTATCAGCTGTTTTGTGAAATTAGTGTTGTATTTAAGTGCTGTTTTACTGTATATTGTTCCTGTTTACGTTGTGCTTGTAAATAAACGTGTTAGTTATCTAGAAATTTTGACTCATTCTTGTATCCTGAGCGTACACCCATGATTCCAGAGGATACATTTGTAACACTAGCGCAGTTCAAATAACCGGTTTTCCTCATAAGCTAATGTCCCTGGAATTATTTTATTTTAAAAAATATATTTTATATGGAAATGAAAAAATTCGAATAATTAGAATTCTAGCCATGAAAATGAATAAAAAACGTATTTCGTTCCTGTTTGTAACATAATGTATCTACACATGCAATTTCATCTCAATAGGGCCATTCGTTATGAAGTTATTGCGTCCACTCCTCACAGACTACAAACATATATCGGTCTCAAAGTTCAAATGGGTTCATGAGGTTTTAAAAAGCGCTTATCCGTCAAAATCTTGAATTCGAAAATTTTCAGGTAAATAATACTTTTGCTGTACAATAATATGGTTAAGTAAAAATGCAAATTTTCTGGTGTCTATTGGAATATTAGTTTCTTTCCCATCGCTCCGCTGATCAGTACTCGCGCGAACGTGTGGATTATTCGCGTGCGTACGCATGTGTGCCGAGTTGCCATTATTCACTTTCTTTTGGCGGTTCCCCAAGAATAAGTTATGGAGTGGACCGACCGGAAGCATCATTACTTTACAATGCATTTTTACAAACTCACATAAACGGAATACATCTTATCTTTCCCAATTCCGTTTGCATAGAAACACGATTCACCTCACGGTTCTGTTCCATTCCTAAGAAATTCGAATACGGGAAAAAATCCGCTCCTGCTGTGGAATTACTGTCTCCAAATCCGTACTAGAAAGCACGATCAGAACGTAAATAAGGAAAAGTGGTATAAGCCCCACACCCGCTGTCATTACCCAGGACAGGCAGCGCCATCTATCGATCACCTTCTCACATACGCGAAATTTTAGCCGGCAAGACCCATCACCTATCACGACCGAAACATGTCGAACAAATGCGGGACCTACACCCCCCTGGATCGCTAATTTTGTTCTCGGACTACACCCCGCGAATAATTTCACGCGGTTTCAGTGTCGTCGAAGAGACTACAACTATGACGTATGCGGTGTGAGTGAGTTAAGTGAATCTTGTGATCGGCAGGAAAGTCTTAATACGGTATCTAGCTTTGCTCTAAGCTGGATACAGGCAAGACAAGAAGGGATACTGCTTCAAGACCGGGGTCAGCAACGTCCGGATAAAAAAGGTAGGGGTCCTGATTTGTATTTCCGACACGATATTTTGAGTGGGGATGTCGTATTCTTGGTGGCCCTAGCAGGCCTTAGTGGTCGTGGGAAGTTAAATGCCGTGAAACGTGAAGATATGGATCGATTTTTGTTGTTATTGTCGCCAATGCATCACGCGCTTAGAGAAACCCCGGAAAAATATTTTGTTTATAATTTAAACGAATCTATCGTAAATTTGAAGGTTTATATTTTCTTTAAAAATCGCCTGAGAATTCATTTCTTGAAACAGGGATAGGGGGAGAAAGGTTTCAAAATGACTCAAGCCTAAAAATATTGACGTGCACACTATAAACGCTGAAAGTGATTTGATTGGAGATAAGTTTCAGATTTGTTAATATTTTAATTTTTCTTAAAATGAACTCCCGAGGAGATGTATAGTTTCTAAATTATGTCCTAAGTGGGAATTCACAGCATATACACATGATACATACACATCCTTTGCCGGTCTAAATAACTTGAATGTCACGAATCATACATCTCTGATTTGTATCTGACATCATTTGTTTTGTCTTAAATTTCAGGATACGTGTAAAAGAATGCACATTTGGTTTACAATTGTTAGAATCGTGCACAGCATGACCCATAAATTTGTAAGTTTATACATGCATAGCATAACTAAGTAACCAGTCATTTCATACATGCAAAACATTTGTCGTACAAACGCATAAAATGACATAGCAATCAGCAATTTTGTACATGTTTGATTTATCGTACACATGCTAAAGTTCTATCATAAACACACACATCAATACTCAGCAATTTGTAATTTTATACATGTATAGTATGATTATAAGTAATAGGTTATTTTATACATGCATAGATTTGTCGTAGATATGCATAGTAGATGACATAGAGATCTGCAATTTAGTGCTCAAAATATGCCATACACATGCATAATATAACTGGTGATATGTGTTAAATTTGCCATACACATGCTTAGTATGACAGGTGATATGAGTTGAATTTGGCATGCAGATGCATTCAATTTCATACATGTATAGGATTTACTGTATACATAGCATGGCACAGAAATCTGATAGTATATATATGCATAAAATCGTATATATATATGTATAAAATTTAAGATTTCTAGGCCTAGCTCTACATGTATAGGTTTTGTCATATACAAATGTATTCTGAAAAGCACTATTTTAGAAAATTGTAAATTCTCAAAATTTACTCATAACGTTTAAGAAAATAATCGATATTTTTTAGAAAATAGTAAGCTATTTTCGTTAAATGTCAAATGTTTACCTTAACGTATCTTTAAACGAATCAGGAAAATTTCATGAGATGAACATGATAAATTTAAAAATCGATGTGAGTAAAGCAAATGGGTTTTTCTACTGGCTCAAATTCTTTTTCGCTTTCAGAATCCATTAAATAGAGTTTAATTGCTAAAATGGAAACGGATATTTATTTTATATTATATACAATTTGAAGTTTCTTTCTTTTTCATTTGGAAACATAACGCATTTTAAAACGTCGCCAGCTCCTAAAATTAAAAAAAAAATCATATCTTGAGAACGGTTCATCCTAGAGTGATGGGGCAGGTCTTTTTCGTTTCGGCGTCAAAAATTAGGTATAAAACAAGAATTTAATCGATACATTTCAGCATAATTCAGCAAGAAAAAAGGTAGAATATTTGAGTTAGAGTGGTTAGACACACAGGTCATGCTAAAACTAGCGGACTCTTGTTCCAGAGTACAAGAAATGTGTAGATCAGCCCAGAACGCTTATTTATGACTTTATTTCAATACTTTCACAATATATTAACCTAAATTGTAAGAAACGTCAAATGAATTTAGTGCACGCTTTAAATTCACGCAGGTATTTCTTGGTGTACGTTTTAAGTCTACGCAGTTTTTTTAGTGCACGTTAGTGTGTACTTACTTCGTATAATATCATTAACTGGATGTTGGAGGGCAGTGAAATTTGTTTCTTTCGGTGCAGCAAAAGTGTTTTCCCTCTAACAAAGTAGTTGTGTAAGACTATGAAGGAGAAATTTTTCACAAAATTATTCAATCCTAAATTCGAATATTCATAACTTGTAAGATTTGAACAATTAAGTATATGGAGTGACGGGATCAAAAATTCGAATTCGAATTTTCGACGAATATTTTAAGCATCACTGAACTGGAACGTTTCTGAGGAGGTGGTGGAGTGTATTTGTATACAAGCATGCATGTATGCGGGTGTGTGTATGTATATGTATACATGTTAATGTGTGTGTGTATGCATGTTAGTGTGTGTGTATATATACATGTTGGTGGGCGTGTATATTTGTTAGTGTGTGTATATGTATGCATGTTAGTGTGTATGACCATGAGATTGTGGAAGCGATATCTCAAGAACGAATGGAACGTTTCAAAAGGAAAGGTACGATGATTAAAGCCAGTGAATATCTGAACCCTATTGATTTTTAACGGAATCGAAAGTTCAAAAGACACGCCCTCCCCCCTCAATTTTGAATGAATTTTTGAAAAAATCATAAAAAAAATCAGGATCTTCAATAATGATAAATAAATAGTTATTTCATACGTACATTTTGATTAGAAAACGAATGATGTA